>JAASGW010000323.1:0-33314 GCA_023334395.1 Phytopythium sindhum
CTCTCACTTGAATCTTAGTGTCGCGTCGTGTCGCGTCACTAACCCAGTTCCCAAGAGCAGGAACTGACATTCCGCACATGATTGCGGCCACTGGTGGTTACTTCCAAAGTCACTCACTGCCTGTGCCAGAATGGTCCGTGACATCACCGAATGACGTCACTCAGGTATCGACAGTGATACCGGTATCAAACCGATATTTGTCACCCACGAGGTATTGTTGAGGTGATGTGTCCCACACAACCTGTCTCCATGTAAGGGCCAGGTGGGGCCCATTACAGTAACAGGGTTACACACAGCGTACCAGGGTACGCTGCTGGATACAGTACTGTACTGTACTGTGCGAGCTTGGTGTGTCCACACTTGGCTCGGTTCGGTCCCTAGCAGGACTAGTGTATGCCACACTAAGTCCTAGTATTATCGGACAGCCACCCATTGGCTGTCCGTGCTTTTCCAGTTTTCTTATTGGTAGAAAGCCCCCGATTTCTACCAATCATAGTTCTTCCTTTCACATGGGACTCTCATGTCCAACCGTGTGTATCTCCCACAATGCATATATAGGCTAGTAGAGGTTAGAGACCTTGCGCTCGTCTGACAGGGCCAGACGAGGCGCTTAACTTTGTCAATTCAGTTCTCGATTTGCGCTAAAGCCAAAACCCTTCTTTTATTGTAAATCTGTACGTTATTCGTACATATTAGCATCAAAAAGTTTCGTTTCCTCATACAGTGCACCTGTGTAAGCCTAAATAACCGGGTGTAAAGCTCGTCTGGTTACACGGTTACTTACATACCGTTGCTCGATTTGAGGACTGATGAGGCTTGGCTTGGTTTTCTCTCCGGTGAACGTCTTGCTCTGATCCGCGGCCTGGATAGCGTCTTTCTTCTTGATCCACTGGCCGACCGTGCTGCGGTCGACGCGGCAGCTGGCAGCGACGTCGATGACCTTTTCGCCAATCTCGATGCGGGCGATGGCTTTGAGCCAGTCCTCGTTTGTTGTTGACAGTTGGCGGCGAGGCGGCATAGTTGGTCTTTTTGAAAATGAGCGGCAATTGCGGCAGGGCGGCAAAATTGTTTTGAAAACGAGTAGCAGTCACGGCAACTCGGATTGGTCGCCTTGTTCTCCAGTCGCTCATTTTTCCCGATTTGGCGTATTTCTTACTGTACACTTGAAAGGCTTTTTTTAGGAATGCTGCATCATTTCCATGCAATAGGGTACTGAGAATAGTATTCTGTATGACTACTGAGGAGCTCTTTTGTAGATGCTCGCAATATATGAATGTGTAGTAATCGTATATTAATCGACTCACAACGCCCAATACCTACCAAAGCACTTGAAGGAGTGAGTTGACTGCGATGGCGGACGAGGGGGCGGAGCACGTGTTCCAGCGCGCGGTGAAGGAGATCCGGGCGGCGGGCGTCGCGGGCCGCGTGGTGGTTAGCGACGCGCACAAGCTGGAGCTGTACGGGCTCTTCAAGCAGGCGACCGACGGCGACTGCCGCAAGGCGCAGCCGAGTGCGTGCTCGCCGTCGTCCAAAATGAACAGGAGCATTCTGCGTGCGACTGATAGGCGTGGCTGTTGTTACTATGGATGTTCGGGTGGTCGTCAGGCGGATTCCAGCCGGTGGTGAGTGCCCTAGAGTGGCTGTCGTCGCCTCGATCCCATTCTCACACCTGTGTGTGGCCGTCGTCTACATGCGAACCCTGAATGCGGGATGACAGGAGCGAGCGAAGTGGTGCGTCCTACTTAACTGTACGTTGCTGGAAACCATGGTGCTGACACGCCTTGGCCTGCCATACACAACAGGAATAGCTGGCAGGGGCTACGAGGGACGACCGGCGCCGAGGCCAAGCGCCGATACGTGCAGAAGGTCGCGGAGATCCTCCCGAGCTTCGATGCGGCGGGAGCATCGGCAAGCTCAAGCGTGGCGTCTGAAGCTGCGCGTGCGGGCGAAGCAGTTCGTGGAGCAAACGAGCAACGATCTGCTGTTCGGGTGAGTAGATAAACCAGTGTTCTTCAACACGTTGTTGGCTGCTGAGTGATTTTGACATTACGCTGTGTCGCTCGCAGACGGTGCGCTCCAAGCGGTCGACGCAGACGCTCTCCTACGCGATGATCGTGCTCCAACTGCTGGGCGCCACGTTGGGCGGTGCGCTGGCGGTCTGTGCCGTCATGAACTTCGTGTATCCGGTCGCGTACCGGCACGCCGTCGAGCGCTTCGGGCAGGAGTACTGCGACTCGACGATGCGCTCGTTCGCACCGCTGCTGTGGTTCTCCCTCGGGTACCTGGTTGTCATCACACTTCGGTCGCGCGTAAGTGTTGAGTTGTACCGCATCTCTTTGTTCGTAAGTGAACGTGTTCATGCCTGTTCTGCATTGCATGACAGATATTCCCGTGGCGACTGCTATCCGGAGAGTTCGTGTGGGTGTCCCTGGGTGCTCCTACTACTGTTCGCGGCCGGCGAATGCGTCGCAGACGCCGCCGCCATGAACACGTTGAGACGGAGACTGAGAGAGCGATCAAGAAGTTCAACATTGCACTGATCACGCAGCCACAGTCGCGTGGGGACAAACTGAAGGCGCCGCGCTTGGAGCTCGCGCCCCCGGAGGATGCGAATGCCTCTGTCTTCGGCGAATCCACCACTGTGATCCCGTTCACCGTCGAGCAGTCCGCCGATATGTACTACCGCAAGTTCAAGGAGCCGCTTCCAGACCCAGCGAGCCGCCTGCTAGTGGCCATCGTTCCGATGGAGGAATACGTCGTCGACGAGTACAAGGCGGTGTTCAAGCGCCGCTTGCTGCGATTCAGGTATCGAGCAATCTGATTATTTCATTGAAGGTGAACGCGGGCTGACGGTTATCGGATGCATTGTCACGCAGAAATGACACGCCCTACCTGATCAAGCGGTTCGCCAACGCAGAGTTCGTGGAGTACGTGGAAGACACGCTTCTCGACACTCAGAACTGGGTAAGTGCTGGTTGTTAGGCTACTCGGCGGTCATTCGCGCTGACGCATGGGGTTTGATTGCGACTCTCCTGGACTGCTCTGTCTGCAGCGCTTTTACGTCTACGTGAAGAACTTGTCGTTCCAGAATCTGGGCGTCCTCGAGGACTACTCCGTGTACAAGATGGAGGGCGAGAAGTGGTGCGCTGTGCTTCGCCATGGCACTGACCTGTCATGTCTGTGTTGACCGACCTCTGTGCTCGTTCGATAGGACGGAGCTGCACCAATACTGCCGCGTCCACATCACCAGCTCGTCGCTCTCATTCTTCCGGTCGCAGGTACGCCAGCGTTGCGTGATGTATCATTCATGAACAATACTGCATGCCATTGAGTACTGACGCCATGTTATGATCACACTGATCGGCAAAATCCATGTGGACTCGCAGATCGAGGCGTTCATCTCCGATTTCTACGGGAAAAATGCTCCGCTCACGCGTCAGTACCACGTGCAGCGCCTCACCGAAGAGTTCGGCGCGCCTGAAGGCCTTCCGCCTGTCAACGCCTAAGTCACTTGGGAACAACAAATGCGACTTATTGTTGCAGATGCATGCTTTTCCGCCGGGTCTTTCAGGTTGTGTGTGCTCATGGTTCACCTCGTCACTGTTGCTCGTTGCTCGTTAATAATAGGTGTCCCGAAGCGATGCCAACGTTTGCGATCCCGTTCTCTTTCCAGACAGCGCGGTGCTAAACCGACGGGCGACCCTTTGACGCAGTGGATGATGCCGTTTCTCCCATTCTTCTCTTAGTGCCGTGCATACTCACGACCTGTCCAGCCTGGAAGATAATCGAGCACGTACGCGCCAGAAGCAGAGACGCATAGTGATTGAGTGTGCGAGTCGCCATGTCCAAGGTGCTGGAGCAGCTGATCGCGAGGGGTCGGCGCGAGCGCAAGCCCACCGAGCAGCGCGATGTCGCGTTTAGCCTAGCCGAGATCTCAACCAATGCCGACCTGCACGAGAAAATGGTCGCCAAGGGCGTCATCAAGACGCTGCTCGTGCTCTTGACCAAGTCGAGCGACCTCGAGGCGCTCCGACTGTCGTGTCTGTGTCTTGCTAACGTCGCGTCTTGCGCAACCAACCGCGCCAAGATTGTTGAAGACGGTGCACTGTCACCTCTCGTGGACTTCCTGCGGGAGTCGGACAACGACGCGATCGCCAAGCAGTACGTGGCCATGACGATCGGCAACCTCGCGGCCGAGCCTGAGAACCACGAAGAGATCGTAAAGCTGCGCACTATCGAGCCGCTCGTCAAGCTGTTGGATCCCGAAATCGTGCACTCGGGCGTCTATTGCGCGTTTGCGCTCGCCAACCTGTCAGTGAACAACGAGTATCGACACCTGATTGTCGACGAAGGCGCCGTCCCACGTCTGATCGCCCTCGCGTGCTGTAGTGAGGTGAGCGCTCAGCGTCAGTCGCTCGCATGTCTTCGCGGGATTTGCATCAGCCCCGCAAACCGCATCCTGGTCGTCAAGGAAGGCATGCTGGACCCGCTGGTGCTCATGGCGCGGTCGGACGAGCGTGACATCCAGCGTGAGGTCGCGTCCGCCTTCTGCGCGCTCTCGGCGACGCCCGAGAACAAAGTCGAGATCTCGGACCGCGCGCTGCTCACCATCATTTCCATGTCGCTTTCGGGCGACGCGGCCGTCGAAGAGTTTGCATGCAGCACGCTCGCCAACCTCGTAGAGTTGCACGAGTTGCACGACAAGCTCATCCGAGAGAACGGCCTCGCGTCCATCATGGCCCTCGCGGTCACCAAGGACCTCAACACGCGCTCCGAGGCATGTCGGTGCCTCGCGAACCTTACGGCCAACGAAGAAGTTCAACCGGCACTCATGAAGGAAGGCGTGCTCCAACCGCTAGTGACCGCTCTCCTCCTCGATCACCACGTGTGTCAGCGGTATGCGGCACTGGCGCTGGCAAACTTGAGCGTGACCGCAAGTTACCAGGTCCAGATTGTGAGTCTCGGCACCGTCACCCCGCTCATCAAGCTCGCACAGGCGTTCGACCGCGAGCTTGAGGCGCGCCGCTACGCTGTGCTGGCGATCGCAAACCTGGCTGCCATGAAAGCCAACCACCCGGCACTGTTGGAGGCCGGGTGCTTGCTCTCGTTGTTCTCGCTAGTGAGTACTGCCGATGCTCTGAGCCAGTACTACGTCGCGTTCGCACTCGCCAACTTCGCGTCCAACGAGAGCAACCACGCACGCATGGTCGAGGAAGGAGGGCTGCAGCCGATCATCACCCTGGCGTCTTCTGAGGACACGGACGTGCACCACCAGGCGATCGCCGCGATACGCGGACTGGCCGTGAGCGAGAGCAATAAAATCAAGATCGTGCAGGAGGGCGGGCTCGAGCCGCTCGTCCTGTTCCTCACGTCCGACGACATTGAGATTTTGCGCGAGGTCTGCGCAGCGCTGTGCAACCTGTCGGTGAGCGAGGAGACCAAGTACGAGATCGCCAAGAGTGGAGCCGTGCGCCCACTCATCGCACTCGCGCAGTCAGAGGACATGGAGGTGGCGCGTCAGAGCTGTGCGACGCTCGCTAACCTCGCTGAAGTCGAGGAGAACCAAGAGAAAATCTGCCTCGACGGCGGCGTGCAGCCGCTCATCGCCATGATGCGCTCGCAGTTCGTCGAGGTGCAGCGCGAGGCCGGGCGCGCACTGGGTAACCTGTCGGCGTTCCGCAAGAATCACGACGAGATCGTGCGCCACGGCGGCCATCAATTGCTAGTGTCCTATCTCCTGTCGCCCGACATGGCGTCGCAGCGTGTCGGCGCACTTGGCATCTGCAACTTGTCCACGAACCCCGAGATGCGCGTGATACTTATGGAGAGCGGCTCGATGGAGCCGCTGATGTCGCTCGCTCGCTCCGAGGACGTGGAGCTGGAGATCCAGCGGTTCGCCATCTTAGCTATCGCAAACTTGGCGACATGTGTAGAGAACCACCGCGCGATTGTCGAGGAGGGCTCGCTGCCGCTGCTTATCTCGCTTTCAAGCGCTCCCGACGAAGAAGTGCGGCAGTACGCGGCCTTCGCTCTCGTCAAGGTCGCGATCAACGCCGATCTGCGCAAGAAAATTACGGAAGAAGGGGGGCTCGAGCCCGTGCTCTACCTCGCGCGCACTCAGAGCTCCGAAATCCACCAGGACGTGTTGCCTGCCATCTGCACGCTGTCCTTCGCAGACGCCAACAAGTCGGACATTTGCAAAGCTGGTGGCTTGCCACCGCTACTGGCAGCGTCGTCGAGTCCAGACGTGGGTATCCAGCGCCAGGCCGTGTGTGCAATCGCCAACCTGGCCGAAGACGTCGAGAACCAGAGTCACATCGTCAACAGCGGCGCCGTGCCGCCGATCGTCGAGGCGCTCGTGCACGGCAACGTCATCGTGCAGCGCGAGGCCGCGCGTGCGCTCGGCAACTTGGCAGCCAACTGCGACTTCGCCGATGTCATTCTGCGGCGCAGTGGGTGCGTTGCAGCATTGGTTCAGCTGCTGGGGTCTGAGGTTGTCGACTGCCAGCGAATGGCCGCGATGGCGCTGTGCAATTTGGGCACAAACGTCGACAACCAGCTGAAGATGGTGGCGCAGGGCGTGCTCATGCCCATTGTGGCGCGTGTCCAGAACGCGCTAGACCCGCGCTCGTCCGCGGACGGCGACGTCGTGCGCTACTGCCTGCTCGTACTGTCAAACCTAGCAGTTTCTCACTCGACCCACACCGAGCTGGTGCCTTTGACGCTGCATTTGCTCGTTGGCTACGCCAAGCACCGCGACGTGAAGTGCCGACAGTTCGCCATCTTCGCTCTCGGCAACCTATGCAGCAACCCAGCCAATGTTGAGGCAGTCGTCGCGGCTGGCTGCCTCAAACCCATCATCTCGTTCGCCTTCCCCGGTGACCCGAACGTGCAGTTCCAGGCGATCGCCGGTCTGCGTGGGTTGTCGGTAAACGCTGATGTCCGTCAGCAGATCGTGCGCCTCGGTGCTCTCGAGCCGCTGATCTTGGCTGCCTCGTCGGTCAGCATCGAAGTACAGCGCGAGGTCGCGGCCACGCTCAGCAACTTGTCGCTAAGCGAAGAGAACAAGATCACCATGACGCGCGGAGGTTGCTTGCCACCGCTTATCGCGCTCGCAAGCAGTCGTGATGCCTACAGAGAACGGCACGCCGTGTGTGCGCTCGCAAACCTGGCTGAGATGATCGAGGGCCACACGCACAAGAAGATGCTCGAGGAGGGCGTGCTAACTCCGCTGTACGCGCTCGCGACGACCGAGGACGTCGAGGTGCGACGCCAAGTCGCACGCTGCCTCGCTCTGTTCGCGGCCAAGCCATTGAGTCAGCTCACGTTGCTGCGCAGCAATGCGTTGCGGTACCTTTCGGCATTCGCACAAGACCCGGACGGCGACAAGGTGTGTCAGCGCTTCGGAACTCTCGCGATCGGCAACATCGCCGTCGACCACAAGCATCACAAGGATCTATTCGACCAGGGCGCCGTGGCGGCACTTCTGGTCGCTGAGAAGTCCAGCGACCTGGAGACGCGCCGTGCGCTTGCGTTCGCGCTCAACAACCTGGCAGCCAACGAGGCGAACGCCGCTATGATCCGCAAGCTGAACGTCCTGAAGACGGTGGTCGCTCTGCTGGAGGACGCGGACGTTGATACTCATTTGCAGGCGTGTTTTGCCTTGCGACGTATGGCCATCGAGGACCGGAATCGCACGCAAGCCGTGTCGTTTGGTGCTTTAAAGCCTCTGTTCAAGCTCGCGGCAACCTCGGAGAGAGTTGAAGTGCAGCGAGAGGTGTGTGCGGCGCTGCGCAACCTGTCGCTTAGCGAAGACAACAAGGTTGCCATGGTGCTGTCCGGCGCGCTGCCTCCGCTAACGACGCTCGTGCACTCAGGGGACGTCGAGGTGGCGCATCAGGCATGCGGAGTGCTCGCAAACCTCGCCGAAGTTGTCGAGAATCAGGGCCGCATGGTAAAGGAAGGCATGCTGCAGCACGTAAAGTTCGTGCTGCGCGCCAAGAGCGTCGATGTACAGCGCGAGGCGCTGCGCACGATTGCCAACATGGCTGCTGAGTATGCCTACACGGGCGAGCTGGCTGCTGCTGGGGCATTGATTCCGCTTGCTGCAGCATTGCAGCACTCGCCCGACCAGATGAGTCAGCGGTTTGCGGCTATGGGCGTGGCTAACTTTTCGACAAACACGAACAATATCGCTCGGATCGCTCAGGATGGCCTGATTCCGTCGCTTGTGGCCCTTGCCGGCGGTCATGGCAGTGACAACAGAGCTACTACCGCTTCTGATGACCTCGACTTGCAGCGCTACGCCGTGTTTGCGCTGACCAACGTGGCTAGCACTCGGGCGACGCAGGCGCAGCTTGTGGAGTCCGGCGCGCTGCCTCTGCTGGCATCGCTGCTCCACCACCCGGACGCGACGCTGCGCACCGCAGCCGCCTTTGCCGTGGCCAACTTCACCGCGTTCGTCGACAATCATTCGCTCCTGCTCGACACAGGGAACAATGGCGAGCTGCTGGGCGCGCTGCTGACGCTCGTGAAGTCGCAGGACGTTAAGTGCCAGTACCGCGCGGTGTGTGCTCTGCGTGGCCTCTGCGTCAACGACATCGCACGCCGGGAACTCGTGAGACGTGGCGCACTACCGGTCCTGCTCGCTCTCACGAGATCGGACAACATGGATGTCCAGCAGGAGGTGCTCGCGTGTCTGTGCAATCTGTCGCTCAGCGGGTGCATCGGTGCCCAACCGGAGGTGTTCGTGGCCGCGTGCGATATGCAGTCTCTCGTGTCCTTCCTGTGCTCCGCAGACGCAACGTATCGGCTCTTTGGAGCTGTCACACTTGGTAACATGGCTATGAGCGCAGATCACCAGGACCGGATGGTAAGCGCCGGAGCAGTGCAACCTCTCGTGGAAGTGGCCAACAGTGTCGACCTCGAGACCCATCGGTGCATTGCCCTCGCGCTCTGCAACCTCGCCGCCAACCCCGACCGCCGACGGCTCGTTGAGGAGCTTGGCGGCATCCTACCCATTATCCAGCTCGCATGCTCAGAGAACACTGAAGACCAGGCGACGGCCATCGCGGCGCTGCGCGGTATCTCGAATGGCGGTGCGGATTCGCGCCTCAAGTTGGTCGAAGCTGGGGCGCTTGAGCCTCTTGTGCTTGGCGCGAGGTCGCAGAGCGCTGGACTCCAGCGCGAAGTCGCTCTGACCGCCTACAACCTGGCACTGTCGGAGCGCAACAAACTAGCCATCGCCAACAAGTCGCCTCTTCTGGGCGAGCTACTGGGGCTAATGCTATCGGATGACGCTGTCACCGCGGCGTTCGCGAGCGCCAGTGTGGCTAACCTCGCCGAAAACACGGACACACACCAGAGTATTGCGCGCGAACGAGGTCTGCGCTTCCTCCTTCAGTTCCTGACGCAAAGCGACCGCAGCAAGGTCGATGCGATGCGAGAGACCGTCAAGTGTGTGGCAAACTTATCGGCCAACTACGCGATGCATGACGTGCTGCTGGCCGACGGATGCCACGAGCTGCTGATCCACGCGACGCAGCACGCTGACGACGCTCCGACACGACTCTTTGGGGCCGTCGGACTCAGCAACCTGGTAGCAAACCCGACGAACCACTCGCGTGTGTTACGCGAACGCATAGTAACTTCATTGGTCAGGCTCGCAAGCGCTCCTCAGCACGTGGACCCACGCAGGTTCGCGCTGCTCACACTCGGCAGCATTTTCTCCGGGAACCACCAGCACCACCGCGCGTTTGTCGAAGAAGGCGACGTGCTCCCACCGCTGATCGAGGCGCTGTCGTCCGAGAACGACATGGAAACGCGCTTCTATGCGGCGTTCGCGCTCGGGAAACTCGCCATGAACGACACGTACCATGAGCAAATCGGTGTTTTGAGCGACTTCGGCGCGCCGCTGATTCGCCTTGCGCTTGATGTCGAACAGCCAACTGGCACAGCAGAGGGGGAACAACAAGAACAACGGCAAGAGAGCGGCGATGACCGTCGCGCGAGTGCGCAATGCCACGCTGTGTCGGTTCTGCGTCGGGTCTCGAGCCTGGACGTGAACCGGATGGCTATGATGGCCCGTCACGCTGATTCACTGCTGGATGCCTTGCTGGTTTGTGGGCGCCGCGACGGCCAGAGTGGTGGCAGCAAACCGGGCGAGAATTCCGACGCCGTAACGGTGGCGCTTGAGAGCCAACGGGAGGCGCTCGCGTGTCTGTGCAATCTCAGCCGGTCTCACGCAAGCAAAGTGGCCATCGCGCAGCGGAGCGATGTGCTGGAGCTCATCTTCTCACGTTGCGCGTCTGGCGATATCGAAGTCGCTCGCCACGCTTGTGGCGCCGCCGCAAATCTGGCCGAGGACGCCGACACACACGAACTCATGGTCGACGTGCACGCTGTCCGTGTTGCTCTGCGCGCCATGCGAAGCCGGCACCTTCCCGTGTACCGCGAGGCGTCGCGCTTGCTTGCTAATCTGCTGACCACGAGCGAGTTCCACACGTTGGTGACGGATGATCACGAGCCTGGGCTGCCTGCGCTCATGCGCGTTGCGAAAGTGGACGACCACGAGTGTCAATACAGTTGCGCGCTCGCGCTCCACAAACTATCAGGCTCGTCAAGCGTGCACGGAGCACTGTTGGCCAGTGGAGCTGTCAAGACCATCCACGCACTGCTTGCTTGTCCGGGGCTTGACGTACAGCATCAGGCAGCAGGCGCATTGAAGAACCTGACAATCTGCAAGGACAACAAGCCAAAGCTGGCAGAGGATGGCACTGTCCGAGCTCTCATCGCGCTCCTCCGCAGTGCCGACGAGACGCTCAAGTGCATGGGCGCTGCTGGTCTCCGGAACCTGACGCTGCACCCTCCGATCAAGACGATTGCAGTCACCGAAGGCGTCCTGCCGCCCTTAATGAGCTGCTGCTTCGTCGACAACGACGACGTGCAGCTGCAGTGTGCCGGCTTGCTCGCGAACCTGAGCGAGAACGTGCACAACCAGCTACGTATTGCTCAGGACGACGACGGGAACGGCATGAGCGCGCTGGTCGCGCTTGCGGACGCAGCGATCGCGTCCAACCACGTCGAGATGGCGCAGCTCACGAGCCGCGCGCTCGCCAACCTGTCGTCTAACGCTGAGCTGCACCTCGGAGCCTTCCAGGCGCGCGAACTGCGTGCGGTTCTCGCGCTCGGCATGCGTGCTGGCGAGGAACTGTGCGGCCGTGATGCGGCCATGTGCCTGGGCAACTTGGCCGTGACAGCGCGCAACCAGCTGCACATCTCGGAACTCGGTGGGCTCGTGCCGCTCACTCGGTTGCTAGCGTGCGAGTTCGCGTCGTGTCGGCAGTATGCGGCTCGAGCGATGTACAGACTGAGCGCACACGCCGAGAACCAGCACCGCATCGTGGATGCTGGCGCGCTGGTGCCGCTCGTGCGTCTGCTGCTGCTTGGAGACAGCGAAGGCGCATTCTTCCGCGACAACGACCGTGAGACGCAGCGGTGTGCCGTCATGGCTATCTGCAACCTCGCGAGCAACGCGCAAAACGAGGCCAAGATCATGAAGGCGCAGGGCATGCGGTCGCTTGTGCGGCTTCTTGAGCGGCACGTGGTCGAAGCGGAATCACACGCAAGCAGCACCAGTAAAAGCGCTACGAGTGCTGAGAGCGCCAAGTTCGCGTGCATGGCCGTGTGCAACTTGACAGCCAACCCAGCCAACCAAGTGCACCTCGTCCACGACGGCGGGTTGGGCCCGCTCGTTGCGCTCGCCGGCGCGAGTGAGCGCGATTCGGAGACTGCGAGGTATGCGGGCATGGCGCTTGCGAACACCGCAGCGCACCGTCAGAACCGCCTTGTGGTTGTCGAGCGGAACGCGCTGCCCGTGCTCCTATCGCTCTGCGTCTCGCCCAACCTCGAGTGCCAGCGCAGCGCCGTGCTAGCAATTTACAACGTTTCGTGCGCGCAGGTGAATCAACTGCGCATCGTCGACGCTGGCATTGAAGCCGCGCTGATCCGACTTGCTGCCAACTCTGGAGACGGCGACTGCCGACTGTATGCGATCATGGCGCTGTGCAACCTGGCCGCCAACGCAGAGACTCGAGCAGCTGCTGCGCGTGGCGGAGGACTCCAGGCGCTGATCGTGCGCTCCAAGGACGCGGACGCGGCGGTTCGTCGCTACGCCTGCATTGCGTTGTGTAACCTCGCGTGTGACCCGCTGCTGCAGGTCCAGGTACTTGTGCATGGTGGCCTGGCACCGATCATCGCTATGACAGACAACCACGCGTCGGTCCAAGATGATGGCGACACACCCACACCTAACTTTGAAAGCCAGAGGTTCGCCATCATGGCGCTGTCCAATCTCGCGGCAAACGAGAGCAACCACTCGCACATGCTGTCACGCGGCGTGCTGCAAGTGGCGCTGCAGCTTTCCCAATCGCCGGACGAAGACATCCGGCAGTACGCGGCGTTTGCCTTGGCCAACTTCGCGGGCAACGCCGACGTCTGCGCTGTGCTCGGCGAGCAAGGCGGTATCCTGCCACTCATCACACTCGCGCACACGGAGGACCCCAACGCGCACACGCTCGCCATCTCAGCGCTGCGACGGCTGTGCCAGTTCTCCGCTGCAAACCGCGGACGCATCGTGCGAGGTGGTGGGCTTCTGCCGCTCACGATTGCAGGCCACTCGGAGGAGCTCGAGACACAACGCGAAGTTGCGGCCACGCTATGCAACCTCTCGATCAGCGACGAGTACAAGGTCGAGATCGTAACGCACGCGTCGGGCGGCGCGCTGCGAGTGCTCATCAAACTTGCGCAGTCACCCGACTTGGAGGTCGCCCGCCAAGCGTGTGGCGCGCTCGCCAACCTCGCGGAGCACTTGGATACCCACGATGCGTTCGTGGAGGCCCGGTGCGGCACCTTCCTGATCGGACTTATGCGGCATCGGAACGAGGACGTGCACCGTGAGGCCTCGCGCACGCTGGCCAACTTGCTCTCGAGCTTCAAGCACCACACGGAGATGATCTCGGACGGACTCCCAGGGCTCGTCGCGTTGGGCTTCTCGCTGGACACGGAGTGTCAGTACAACGCCGCGCTCGCGCTGCGGAAGCTGGCGCCGAACTTCGCGAGCCACCGCGGTCTCATCTACGAAGGCGGGCTCAAGACGCTCTTCTTCCTCCTGCGCGCCAAGGAGCTTAACACGCGCCGCCAGAGCATCTTGGCGCTGCGAGACATCGCCGCCAACAACGAGCACAAGCTGAAGTACGTCAATGAAGGCGCTCTCCCGGCGCTCATCGCATTCCTGCGCGACGCCGACGTGCCTCTGCAGGCGCCCGCGGTGGCAGCTTTGCGTCACCTCTCGACCCACGCTGACATCAAGCCGCAAATCGTCGAGCAAGGCGCACTCCGGCCCGTTCTACGCTGCATGAGCATCAACAACGTGAAGAACCTGGACCTGCAATGCCAGTGCGCGGGCTTGCTTGCCAACCTATCGGAGCACACGGGCAACCAGATCCGGATCGTGGAGGAAGGGCTCACAGCGGCGCTCGTGTCGCTTGCCTTGTTGGTGGAGAGCGGTGAGATTCACCAAGACACGAGTCGTGCGCTCGCGAACCTGTGCTCGAACGAGGAGAATCACGTGGCCGTGTTCAAGCAGGGGGCGCTCAAGTGCCTGATTCACCTCACGGACTCGGCTGACGACGTGACGCAGCGATACGCGGCCATGGGACTGCGGTTCCTGTCTTCTAACCCTCAGATCCGTGTCCACATTGTGCAGGAGTCGCTGCTGCCGCCGTTCTTGAAGCTTGCGCAGAGCTCGATCCTCGACTATCAGCGCACGGCCGCCGCGGCCTTCTCGAGCTTTTCGCTGAACGAGGAGAACAAGCTCAAGCTCGTGCGCGACGGCGGGCTCACGCAGATCCTCAAGTGCTGTTTGTACGAGGACCTCGAGGTCAAGCGAGACTGCGTGTTTGCGCTCGCCAACATCACCGACTCGCTCGAGTTCCAGCAGGACGTCGTGCGCGAAGGCGCCATTTCCGTCATGGTCTCCATCGGCGCCCACGATGACGCGCGGGTCCAGCGCGACTGCGCGCGGGTGCTGGCGTCTCTGTCGATCACCGACTCCATCAAACGCGAGCTCGTGACGTACCAGAGCACCGACGGCAGCGGCAACAGCGCGCTCAAGACGCTGTTCCGGCTGACGCGGTCGCTCGACAGCGCCACGCAGCGGTTCGCGACTCTCGCCATCTGCAACGTGTCGAGCTCCTCGTGCGCGGACGACAAGGTCCGCATCGTCGAGCAAGGCGCCGTGCGGCCGCTGACGCACCTCATCCGGTTCCCGGACGCCGAGATCCAACGCTATGCGTCGCTGGCGCTCGCTGGTCTCGCTCTTGGTGGCCACGGCAACAACAAGATCCGGCTAATTGAAGACGGTGCGGTACATCCACTGGTCGACTTGCTGAGGTACCCCAGCGCCGACGTGCAGCTGTGCGGCTGCCTGGCGCTTAACGCGCTGGTACTCGGCAAGCAAAACGTGACCAAGGTGTCCGCCATGCAGGAAGGCGCGCTGCTCCCTCTGCTAGCGCTGCTGAGCTCTCCCGATCTCGAGTGTGCCCGCTGCGCACTCTACTGCATTGGGTCGCTTGCAGAGAGCAAGGACGTTCTGCTTAAGCTTGTGGAGATCGGCGCCATGCCCCACGTGATCAGCCAATCGCGGCGCGCCGACTCGGAGGTCAAGCGCAACTGCGGGTACTTCTTCGCGCTGCTGGTGGAGCAGCAGACGGACTTCCACGACGACTTTAGCCGCGAGGGTGGGCTGGAGGCCGCGATCGCGCTCGCGAGCGTCGAGGATGCCGAGTGCCAGGAGTACGCGACGTTCGCACTGGCGCACTTGGCGTCCAACCGCGACTACCAGGTGCGTCTGGTCGAGCTCGGCGCGCTGCGACCACTCATTGTCATGATGACGGTGCACTCGGAGCCGCGGCACTACGCTGGGCTGGCGCTGCTCAAGCTCGCCGACAACTATGAGAACCACCTGCGCATCGCCGAGGAGGGCGGTATCCAGGCACTGCTGCGCATCGCGCGCGCACGGTCCACGGACGAGGAGCTGCAGTACAAGGCGTCGCTGAGCCTGGGGCAGCTGGCGAGCAACGCGACCAAGTCGCTGCCCAACCAGGGTGTCGTGACTGCCAGCGGACCCAACGGCAGCGCCATCGGCGCGGGCGCCGCCAAAATGGCGCAGATCTCCGAGGGCATCGCCGCCAAGCGCGCCAGGGACAAGACCGCCCAGTACCTCGACGACAAGATCGCCCGCGAGAAGGCCAAGTAGGTTTGTGCGCTCATAACATCCAACGCAAGGCATAAGTGTCGACACTCAATGCACTTCGTAAGGCTAAAGATCGCTATCGACTAGCGAATGGACAAACGTGTAGTGACGTGTTAATGTTGAAGTAGAAGTCAGATGTCATTAAAGCGCGGGAGTGTCTTGGAGTATACTGTTGGGGATGAATATGGTGCGCACCTCATTCCATCATCCTTCGCCCAAAACACGTGCTGCATAGAAACTGTCCGGTCGAAAGTGTCGAGTTGGCACGCGTCGCACTGACCAGCTACTATTTGTCACGCTGATCCATTATCAAGTTCCCCAGTCGGCTCGACTCTCCGTCGGCTACCGCTCTTCATTCCGCGATTCACGTCCCAGCGAGCACCCAAGCGCCCGACCAAGCACCAAGCACCGCCTCCCCGCCTTTCACCATGAGCTCTGCGCTGCACTCGAGCCTGCACCACCCAGCGCAGCGCTCGTGGAGCGAGCCGCACTTCCACCCGTCGCAGCTCATGTACCCGCTGTTCGTGACGCTGCGCGACGAGGACCGCGCGATCCGCGGACTCGAGCCCGAGCGCCAGTGGGGCCAGCAGAAGGACGGCAGCTTCTCGACGCTGGTGGCGCACCTGCGCGCGCTGCAGGCCAAGGGCCTGACCTCCGTCATGCTGTTCGGCGTCGTGGAGAACAAGGACGCGCATGGCTCCATGGCCGACGACGCTAACACGCCCGTCATCAAGTGCACGCAGGTGCTGCGCAAGCAGCTGCCCGAGCTGCTGGTCGCGTGCGACGTGTGCATGTGCGAGTACACGGACCACGGCCACTGCGGCATCCTGCGCGACGTGGACGGCGAGCAGGTGATCGACAACGTGCCGACCGTTGACCGCCTCGCGCACATCGCACTGGCCTACGCCAAGGCCGGCGCGCACATGGTGTGCCCGTCCGACATGATGGACGGCCGCATCGGCAGCATCCGCAAGCTGCTGGACCAGAACGCGTTCCCGCACGTGTCCATCATGGCGTACACGTCCAAGAAGGCGTCCGTCATGTACGCGCCGTTCCGCGACGCCGTCGAGTCGACGTTCAAGGGCGACCGCAAGCGCTACCAGCACCCCGTGGGCAGCACGAGCCACGCCGAGCTGGCCTTCGAGCGCGACGTGCAGGAGGGCGCCGACACGGTCATCGTCAAGCCCTCGCTCTTCTACGCCGACATCGTCGCGAACTTCGCCGCCAAGAAGACGCTGCCCGTCGCCTGCTACGTCGTCTCGGGCGAGTACAAGATGCTCATGGACTACGGCACGTCCACCAACTCGCTCGAGAGCGTCGTGCGCGAGGCCCACCTGAGCCTCCTGCGCGCCGGCGCCAGCATCCTCATCACTTACTACTCGCCCTACATCCTCGACCGCTGGACCAAGTGGTAGATGCGTTGCGCGCTTGAGCCGCGGCCATGGGACGATGGATCGACAGTAGGTGGCCATCAGCATGTAGCTCCTCCATTTTCATCGACGCATGCACGTCCGGGTTTAAAGTGTCCAGCATGAGTATGCAGGTGTCCATGTCCGTCCAGTTAGTGGGTTCGCTCCGCCATGTCCGGGTACAGCTGTCACTCATCCGTTGTGTCCGACGCCAACTGTCTCATACACGAGCTTCACAAGAATGTTCGCCGGTATTTTCAGCGAAATCAACACCTTTACAGCCAATCCGATCCCTTCCTTCACCCCATTCACACCCAATCACGTGTCATAACTGCTGGATAGATGCCGGATCCCCCCCTCGCCGACCACTTTCGGCTTGATCACCAGTAAAGTTACGACGACAGGAGAAGCGATGGACGCGGCGGCGCTGGCGGACAAGATCGCGGCCACGGGCGACGCGATCCGCGATCTCAAGGCAGCCAAGGACGCGCAGAACGCAGAGCAGGTGTCTGCGCTGGTGGTGGAGCTGCTGGCGCTCAAGAAGCAGTACAAGGAGGCGACGGGCGCGGACTGGGCGCCGGCGGGCAGCAAGAAGACGAAGGAGACCAAACCGGCGACCGAAGGCGGCGACGCCCTCGCGGGAGGCAAATCTAAAAACCAGCTCAAGAAGGAGAAGAAACTGGCTGAGGCCAAGAATAAGCAGGCGGGCAAGCAGAAGCAGAAGCAGCAGCAGCAGAAGCCGGCCAAGCCGTCGGAGAGCGCCAAGCCCGCCGAGAGCGCGCCCGTGCCGTCGGACGCGGACCTGCTCTTGCGCCAGGTCGCCTTCGAGCACAAGGTACAGAGCTCGGGCGGCGGCGACGGACAGGTGGTCACGCCCTGGGACGTGGAGGCCGAGAACGGCGTCGACTATGACAAGCTCATCGACACGTTCGGCTGTACCAAGATCCCGCCCGAGCTCATCGAGCGCATGGAGCGCCTCACGGGCCAGCGCGCGCACCGCTACCTGCGCCGCGGCTACTTCTTCTCGCATCGCGACCTGGACGTGGTGCTGGACGCGTACGAAAAGGGCGAGAAGTTCTTCTTGTACACGGGCCGCGGCCCGTCGTCGGGCAGCATGCACATGGGCCATATGATCCCGTTCACATTCACGGCCTGGCTGCAGCGCGTGTTCGACGTGCCGCTCGTGATCCAGCTCACGAACGACGAGAAGTTCCTGTTCAAGGACCAGACGCTCGAGGAGAGCCGCGTGATGGCGTGGGAGAACGCCAAGGACATCATTGCCTGCGGCTTCGACGTCAAGAAAACGTTCATCTTCGCCGACACGGACTACATCAAGGAGATGTACCCACAGATACTCAAGGTGCAGAAATGCGTCACGTACAACCAGGTGCGCGGCATCTTTGGCTTCACGGGCTCGGACAACATCGGCAAGTCAGCCTTCCCGGCCGTGCAGGCGGTGCCCTCGTTCTCGGAGACGTTCCCGGTCGTGCTCGGCGGCCACAAGGCGCTCCGCTGCCTGATCCCGCACGCCATCGACCAGGACCCGTACTTCCGCATGACGCGCGACGTGGCGCACCGCATCGGGTACCTCAAGCCGTCGTCAATCCACTCCAAGTTCTTCCCGGCGCTGCAGGGCAGCACGACCAAGATGAGCGCGAGCAAGGCGAGCACGACCATCTACATCAGCGACTCGCCCGACGAGATCGCCACCAAGATCAAGAAGTACGCCTTCAGGTACGGAAGTCCCTATGATGATTGATGACGCTTGGGTTGTGCATGGTTTCTGATGGGAATGCCGTCTTGTGATGACCATCAGTGGCGGTGGCGAGACCAAGGCGGACCACGCGAAGTACGGCGCCAACCTGGAGGTGGACATCCCCTACCAGTACCTGTCGTTCATGCTCGAGGACGACGAGGAGCTGGCGCGCATCGGGCGCGAATACGGCAGCGGCCGCATCATGTCGGGCGAGGTCAAGCAGAAGCTCATCGACGTCATGACGGAGTTCACGATCGACATCCAGGCGCGGCGCGCGGCCATCTCGGACGAGCTCGTGCACGAGTTCATGCGCGTGCGCGCCTTAGAGTTCTAGAGTCGGTCGTTGCTTCTTGGTGAGCGCGTAATGTGGCGAGAATGGCAGCCAGGCCAGTGGCGCCTTGCATGCGTCTTGTGCTGCGACAGTCTTGCGTTGGATTCCTTCTCTTCTTACGTTTCTCTATCGGAATCAGCGCGCGCCGCGCAGACAGTCAATCTTTTTGTCGGGTTTCCTCTTCTTGCTGTCTACTTCCTACTCTACGGTCTTGAAAATCACAAATATGACGAACGCAACACGTACAAAACGCACACTTGATGCGGTGAGCGGGGTCGGGAATGCGTCGAGTACTGCAAGCGGAGAACTTAGCAGCGGGAACGACGATTGTCTCGAAGCCGAAGCTGTCACGATCATCGCGCAGCACTCAGCTGGTGTCGAAGTTCAGGCGCTGGGCGACACACGCTTCCAACGAAGCGCCAGACATGAGGTTCTGGTAGAGAACAAACCACGCCTGGACCACCTGCGAGCAGAGTCGTCTCCATTAGATGCTAGCACATCGCAACCCAAGCAAAGGCACTCAGTCACCAACCTCATTCATGCGGAAGCAGTTGCCGATGTTGCGGCCTCGTTTGATGGGGTCGACGATGTACGGCGCCACGGCGGAGCAACTCTCGGGCACAATCTTGTCAGCCGGGAGCGGGAAGTACTCCCTTCCAGGTGAAAAGAACAAGACCTGGTCAGAGGAAGGACCGCAACCTCATCCGAAAAAAAACAGCGTTGCAGACGTACCCTCCTTTGTTGATCGAGATCCCGTAGCGACGGTAGTCGAAGGCGATGTAGGTCTCCAGGAAAAGTAGCAACAGATTTCCGACTCCGGTGCGCCACGTGATGCAGTCTCCGCGTGAAAACGTGTAGCACCACGTCGCCTTCAGCCCAGCGTTGGCTATGCTTGAAGCTGCGATAGCGTCTGCACCAGAGCCGTAGGGATTCGATCCGTCCGACCAACTTCGATAGCGCAAGCGATCAATCTTGCGCGCCAGCGAGTTGTCAAACGACTTGAAGTGCTCGTCACCACACGCCTGGACACATATTCAACAGAACGAGGTGAGACACCGTGGCAAAGTAATATACCAATTCCTTCGTCTCCGTACCTGCAGAAATCGGATCACCAGGATCACAAGCGCATACGAAGACAGCCCACCTGTGAACGCACAGTTCAGATCTGAAAGGAGAGAACAAGCTTGTCAGCGGCACGATCAAAATAAATCGCCGTAGCAACTCCAACTCACCGTAAGAGTGAAGATGGCACTTCAGGATCATCACCAGCGGTCGAAGGGCGGGCATTTCGGCTTGGCACGAATAAATTAGGTCGCGCGCGCTCAGGCCCGAATGACCTGGAGAATGGCCGCACGTCAGATCGAGTAGCACCTCCACGTTGGAGGTCACGGCCAGAAATGTGATCTTCAGAACGGGGATCTTCGCGCTGCCGAGGAAGTCCACTCGCTGCGCCCACGGCTGAGCTTGCACCAATTCTTCCAGCTCCTTCAGGATCTTGAACGGCGATTCTCCGGAAAGGGACTTCGACATGAGCACACAGTCGATATCGCTCATCGGCAGCGCCAAGCGGGTGTAGTTTGACCCGTAAACGTCGACGAGGGCGTCAGCCCAGCGCGAAGACACTGTCGCACGAAGCGCAGTGACAGCCTCGAGCTGAATGGGCTCTATTGCTGCAAGCCCTGTGTCGAGACATGCCAGGAGCGCTTCGGCGTGAATGCTCAGGTTACTGTGATGAAAACAAACTGTTAGTAAAAATGATACAACACCAAACATGAATGCGGGCGAGAGCAATTACCTGTAGAGAGCGTCTTCGAGACCAACTGTCGGACACGTCTCGCGTGATGGCTGCATTCGAGACTGTGCGTAGGTGGGAGACCGAGGTGGCAAGCATCGGCAGTCGCCTCCGTGCTGCACATTGTCCGCCGGGGGAAACTGGCAATCATAGCGATGGCTCGCCTCGCTCAGCTCAAAGGTTGCGCTACGGCGACGATCGTAGTTGGACCAATCGCGTCGGTGCACAAGTTTGTACCGATGAGAGTTCAGCTTGATATCTGGGTCCAGGCGCGAATCAGCATCCAAGGAACTCTGTCGGCTGTGGCGCTGGTCGTGGTATACAACACCTCGTGAGTGAGACCCCAGGGCGACAGTGTCGGGTCCTTCGCGCGACGTGTTTCGCTTCAAAACTGCATCCTTGAAGAGTAGCTTCTTGCTCGGAGAGAGTGGGCTTGTTGGGCGAGGCACAACGCAAGCATCCGTGAGCTCCAGGTCGGCACAGACAGGGTGATATTCGCGGTATCCGGGCAACGCTGGAAACAGTAGCTCTTGGTTGCTGTTTTCAATCACCCGAGACAAAAGTGTTAGTGCAAATGTCAATGAACAGAATGGGTAAGCATCGAAACAGAGACGAAACACTCACAGCGGAGCGTTACTCATGGAGACAAGCTCGGGATAGCTCGATGGTGACGAGCACATATGCATGGGCACTGCCATGACAACTGATGAAGGTTTGGGTGCTCCGCGACCGTACTTTCGGTACGCCGAGCTGTTTCACCAAATAGAGCACACCAGCGAGTTAGAATAACCGCATCGCGCAGCTGCTCGGCAGCAAAACCAAACGGTTTGGGATCGTACCTCGAGAATATCGGAGCGTTCCTGTCGTGGGAGAACTTGCACTTGCTGCCGTACGCGCACGAGCCTTTCGCGAGGAACTGGATACACCCAGCCGACGACCGCTTCTGTCTTCCCCCGTGCTTGACGTCCGATGACTGGTACGACATCGCGCGTGACTTTCCAAACCGGCGTACGCCCTCGTCGGCTGCGTGCAAAGATGGCTGCGTCTGGTACTGGTGGTGGCGCGGCGTGCCTTCCGCCACACTGTCCTCCTGTCCGCCGGCGGACTTCGCTTCCGGCATCGCGTCATTAGCCGCGCGCAGGGCTGCCACTTCCACTTGCCCGTCGCTCATGTCGTATCTTCTTGTCGTCGGTGTTCGTTCGCTCTGCGCTTGCTCCTTGGATACGTCAACTTGGCGAATGATCGTTTCTGCTCCCGGTCACAACACCGCAAGAAGAGACCGGAAAGGACGTCCGAGTCCCCGCCTTTCGCACAAGAAACAAATGGACTTTCTCGGGTAAAGACCGTTGGGACCGGCGTGTCGCCCGCAGAGCGCGCCAGCGAGCGTCCGGCTGGCGGCGGCAGTGGCTAGATACTCACGCGTAGCAGCGGGCGGCGGACGCAGCGGATGGAGACGAGCGAGGACCGCGGCTTGTTGGCTGCTTGGCGTCTGCCCGGCGCGATGGAGAATGATACCGTTCTTTCCCGTTGCCCTCGCAATTGTCTCGAGACTGCAACCCATCCCGGTCGTTCGGGTTCAACTTCGATCAGACCCATTTGTGACTCTGCTGGACCAGACCCACCCGTTTATATACACTTTTCAAGTTACATAGAGTAAACCCGTAATCGTGACGGGCCGACCCGCGGGTTTCCAACGGCTTGTTGAAGCCATCGTAAGTACTTGCCAGACCTGATACAGACGAGATTGACGCAGCTCTTGGAGTATGGATCATGGATGTATAATCGCCACCTAGATGTCCATTATGAAGAGGCTGAGTTCGCTACATGTTGCCTGCCCGGTACTCCTCGAGCTTCTCGAGCGTGCCAGTCTCGAGGAACTCATCGATCTTGGCGGCCGACGACTTGCCGACGCCCTTGAGCTTGAGCGCCTGCTTGCCGGACGAGATCTCGTCCTCGGCGTCGCGGATCGCCTTGGCCACCTTGGACCACGTGCCACCCTTGAACTTCTCGCCGCGCTTGAACTCGAACCCGGACAGCTCGGCGAACGCGTCCGCCAGCGCCTGGTTCGCCTCGACCGTGGCCGTCGGCTTCTTCTTCTGCTTCTTCGCCTTTGGTTCGTCGTCTTCGTCGTCATCCTCATCCTCTTCCTCCTCCTTCTTCACCTTGCCACCCTTCTTCTTGGCCGCGCCAGTAGCCTTCTCGGTCTTGACGCCCTTCTCCGACTTGACATCCGCCGCCTTCCGCTTCTTGGACGGAGCGCCCTCCTTCTTCCCGAACTTCTTGATCATTTCCTAGGTGAAGGCAAGCACACAAAGATGAGCACGTTGGCATCGACGTAGGGGCAAGACAGCACAAACCTCCAGCGCCTTGTCCATTTGAAACTCGCCCTGCAAGCGTCAGCAGCACCACCCGCGCGTTAGTATCATGGACGCACAGCCAACAGCACCAACTGAAGGCTTCCCGCACATTTTCCTTGGTCGCGTTCAGCATGGTGCCCGCCTCCACGGCCGCATTGATCGGGTCCTGGCCGCCAGCATTGGGTACAGACGTTAGCGCCTAGTACGTCTAACGAACGCTCCGCGACTGGTGCGAACCACGCACCGTCGGGACCTTGACGCCCTCATCGGCGCAAAGCGCCAGCAGCTCCTTGGCCGCCTTCTTGCTCTTCTCGCGGCTGCTGCTCATGCTCGCTGCTCGATTCGCACGCCAACTCGAACTCGTTGCCGCGCTTTCTTTTGGTTGCCACCAAAGCGCTCTCCGCAGTTAAAATCATTGTCATATAGCATACCGTCATTGGTATGCCGTACCATAGGTACAAACAGTATACCGTAACGTTACCGGTTGGACCGGTACTGCAACAGCTGAACAACCGCCAACCGCACCCAGCACTGCTTCAACTCGATCGTCCGATCGGACTTACAGGCATTCGCACCTCGCCCGCTACGGTGCTGTCGCCATTTTGTTCCCACCCTACAACCTTTACGAACCCGTTCACTCACGGGTACCAGTGAATGCATGGCGTGCGCATAGAGCACGCCGCTCACGCTGGACGTGCCGTTCCAAATGGAAGACGCGCTCGCGTCTGACCCCACGACGCACCGCCAATGCCGGGCACTCAACTCTGACCAACGCCATACCACGAACAATCCCGAGAGTCGAGACGATCATCATTATCTCAACGTCTCCGTTCATGATGATCTACAAGCGTTGACACCCAAGCCAACGAGGTGCTGCAGTGCACCCACACCAGTCGGATGCTCTTTAGGTACATCGTCCGTGAGTCACACTGGAAGCCATATTAGCCAACAGCCCACTCCAACCGGTTGACGCCGCGGCTCGGGATCCTTTTACGTAGACGCTGCGCGCGGAATGGCGAACGTTCGCGCCTCTTTCCCCGACCCCCCCGCCCATTTTCCGCGGCTGCTCGCTCCACAATAAAACCTCAGCTCAACTCGCCTCGAGGTGTTTTATCAATAATACAACTTACAAGTCTATATTGCCATAAAACCTCGCCGCAGCTCGCCACCAGTGGTGGGAGTTTTTTTTGCGCTGCCATCCTGTCATCCCCTGATTTTTTTCCTCCTCGCTTGCCTCGCTCGCGGTTTGACTTGGATTTTGTATGTCGTCATCGCGCCCCACCGGCACCACTTGGCTTTTGTATACCGCGCGCGGCCTTCCGCGAAACCGGCGCACCACCCGCCGCCGCCCGCCCCGCAGCTGCGAGAAGAGAAAAAGCGGCGAACCCCCGAGGAGCGCGCGCGACGCGGGCCGAATAAGATCCGCCCGAGTGCCGGGCGCCTTCTTTCCGTGACGCGCACTTTGCATTTTAGTTCCTGGACGGCGCACCGCCTTCCCCTACTGCTTCGTCGAACGCTCCGCGTCCCGGGCGCTGGCCGATCGATCCGCTGGCTGATTGCCTTGCCTGCCTGCCGTTGGCGCGCGCAACGTAGCGCTTTCCCCGGTTGACTGGCCGCGTTGGCTTGACGCGGCACTGCGCGATTGTCGGACCGACGTCGAGGCCACCGAAAGCGCCACCACGACGAACGTCCATGCTGATGACCGAGTCGTACGCCCCCGGGGCGCTCTCAAGCACCGTCGCCGCCTCCTCGGCGATGATGGAGACCGACAGCGACAACTTCAGTGAAAGGGTACGTTCACCCTGCACCTTGTTGATGGCGGAGGCATGCGCGGATTGTTCCGACATGTCTCCGCGTCGTGATGCGCCTCTGATCTGACCGTTTCAACGCGGGATGCGCCTCCATATCCGTGCGCAGCTCCGCTTGAAGATCCAGCCGCAGCCGCCCAAGTTCCCGTTTCGCGACCACCCGTTCGAGATCACTGTCTACCTGGTCGACTCGGCCGATCATCTGAAGTCGGGGTACGCTCGCTCCTTCACCCTCTTCAATGGGTTCATTGGACCATTTAACTGACAGGATGCGTCCTACTGCGGTCAATGGCGCAACAGGATCACCGTGCCGCTCAACGTGGAGCTGTACTCGGCCGAGAAGATGCTGCCGGTGGAGAAACCCATCATGCACATTGATCCAGCCACGAAGCCCATCATGAACGGCGACGGCATTTGCAAGCTGCGCATCCGCATCAGCGAGTGCTCCATGGCGCTGGGCAATCGCAAGTTTGTCGTCCACATCGCTGCCGCCCCTAACAAAGGTGCGCTGCCCACCCCAGCCAACGATATACTGCTCGCCGCTGACATTATATCCCGTTTGTGCTGCTCAGAATTCAATGTGGTGCCAGCCGTGACGTCCGAGATGACGGTCATCCAGCACCGCCTGCTCATCCAGGAGAAGCTACCGGAGCTCTGGTACAAGGACGAGGGCGGCCGCGACAAGTGCATGACGCTGCCCATTCACCTGGTCAACGAGAAGGGCGAACGCGTGGGCAACCGCCCCGTTCCGCTGCGTGTCACTCTGCTCTACGAGAATGAGCACCCGGTGCTGAAGCAGGACATTCTCAAGATGTCGCCTGACTGCCAGCGCACGATCGACTCGTCGGGCAAGGCGCTACTCAAACTGCGCATCGAGGACGTGTCCAAGAACCACCAGGGCCAGGCGTTCCGCCTCAAGGTCGAGGCTGACACCGCACAGTCACCCATGAACTTCGACGTCGCGTACGACCTGAGCTCGACCATCTCCGTGCGCTCTAAGCGCAACAAGCGACGGCCGCACAAGGGGCTGCCCTCGCAAATTACGCACCACATCATCACTGGCGTGTCCGCCCCCGGTTCGACCACGTCGTCGCCAGCATCAAACGGCGAGAACGACCTGACGTTTGGCTCGACCTTCGCCGCAGAGGAGCATAGGCGTAAGAAAATGCGTACGGGCGACCTTGCGTCGCCGATGGGCTCCGTCAGCAGTCCGCACGGGAATAACCCGCTCACGGGCGCTATGGAGAGCGTGCTTGGATGGACGGGCGCCGTCGTGAACGGCCTGCATCAGCTCGAGTGGCAGACGGTCGGGTACGAAAGCAAGAGCGACGGCACAGCGGACCCGGACCGACCGATCTACCGCTGCCCCGCGTGCTGGCGGTATAAGGACGTCATGACGTACGAGACGGCGCAGCACGACACCAAGTGCCTGATCGCCAACTTGCTGCTCACGTACGCGACGGACACGATGGGTCACCTCGACTACGTGCTCAAGTCGATCGAGCGGTTCCCTGCGCTGATGGCGAGCGCGCAGCAGGCGTCTGCGGAGAAGGTGGCCAAGCAGTTTGCTGCCGCCAACAGCAACATGCACGCGGCGAACGCTGGCGGGCCGTCCCTCGTGAGCCCTCACGCTGGAAATGCTGGGGCTGGACCGATGGGCAACAACAACCCGCTCGGTGAGGATCCGTCCGCTAACCCGACGTCCTTGATGGCACCGAACATGATGATGAACTCGACAGGCATGGTGCAGCCGGCAGCCAACCAGTTCTCGGTCTCAAGCGCGCAGGCGACAGCCATGGCGACGACGACAACGCCCGTGAATATGAACCTCAACGGTATGGAGGGGCCGCCGGGACTATTCCGCAACAACTCGGGCGGGCTGACGGAGTTTATGCGGCAGCTAGACGAGCAGGAGGGCGGCGACGCCATGTTCTACCCCAACTTGAACGGCGGCACGACGCAGCCGAACCCGAGCTCACAGATTGCGGACGCCATCGAGATGCAGGTGTATTACGTCGTCGCTCGCATGGTGACGGTGGACTCAAGCAACGCGATCGGCTTCCCGGCGTTTGACGCGGCCACGAACCTGCTGGGCTTCTACCAGGAGGGCCGCGACAGCACGACGACTGAGGTGGTGTTCGTGCCGGTGAGCGACATCCCGGCCATCTCGCAGGGCGAGATCGTGGAGACGCAGCGCCTGCTGCGCTCCGAGATGAAGGACAACAGCAGCGCCGTGTTCACGCTGCCGCGCTGCAACAACAACCTGGTCAAGCTCAAGGAGGACGTAATCCTGTTCCACTGGAACGTGAAGGACCGCGCCGCGACCGCCAAGTGGTGAGCGCGAGTGCACGCGGAAGATGGAGGAGAAGACGGCGCTGGGTGGGGAGAGTCAGAGAGACGAGAGGCAATTGAGTATTTATTGTTTTTCTAGTGGTAGTAGTGCATGGAGCTTCCGCGCGCCGCCCCGCCCGAGCGTGGTGTATAACAACGACGAAGTCGACGAGAACGAGAAGAAGATGAAGAAGCAGACACAAGTCACAAGTAAACAAGAACCGATGCGATCATGTAAGTACATCGCTGAGATTAGCAGCTCAATAGCAAGCGTGATTAACACTTCAACCTCTTCAAGACCACTCCCTTCTCAGTATGCATCCGCTCAGCACCGTCCGTTGTCACGCTCGACGAGCGGTCGCGCGAATCCCAAGACAAGCGGGCGCCTTTGGCGCGCCAGCCATTGCATCGTCTCGTCAAAGCCGCGCGGAGGGGCCAGCGCGGCCCCGTTCACCGTCGCGAGCTCGTCGCCCCTGGATACGAGCCTCGTCTTGGCCGCGTGACCGCTGGCAGCCACGCGCTTGACGTACACGACGACTTGTCCGCCGCGGTCCGCGTCGAGGTACGACGCAAACGTGAGCCCCAGCGCCGACCCCGACGGCCACAGGAGGTTGTAGCAGTAGTGTGTCGTCGTCAGGGGCGATGCCACGGTCAGTACACTGGGCAAGCGCGGCGTCGTCTCCTCATCGTCCGAGTCGTGAAGCTCGTTCCACCACGAGGTCGGGCTCGAGTTCAGGTCACTGCTTCGACCAACAGCAGACGTTTGACGGGGCGGAGGGCGGTAAAAACGGAGAACTGCCGGCTTGGAAGCCGATGCAACCAGATCACGCAGTGTCGTCTCCGTTAGACCAGTTGTCGACGTTCCATTGACGGACATAAGCCAGTCACCGATGGGATTTCCAGGGAACTGTAGTCGGCAGCTACTCTGGACGACGCGGACGACAGGCACGCAAGGCGACGGCGAGCTCGCTCGTTCACCGTCATTCACTGCCGACTGGAATCGAGGCTTCTGAGGCTCCAGCGACAGACCCAGGCCGAGTCGCGGCTCGTTCCACGTCGTGAGGTAGCAGTCGTCGCTGTCAAGCGCACTCCGGCAGTCCAGCGACTCGAGATCGGAGTTATCGCCGCCGCCAATGCCCGTCAAGCGGCTGGTCGCTAGGCTTGCCAAGATCTGGTCCGTCGCCGCGGTCTCCACCATCGCGAGCGGCGCCCGTGGAGACGTCGACGGCGATGTAAACGTCAGCGATCCACTGCCCGAGTCCAAGTCGCTGTCGCTGCCGGCATCACAAGATGAACCAATTGTTTTGGGCGCCTTGAACACCAGCAGTGCAGGCTTGCGCAGCGCTGAGAGCTCCGACTGCCACTCGTCCATGCGCGAGCTGACCAGCTTCTGGCCGTTGACCGAGTGAAGCAGGTAGCCGTGGTGGACTCGCTCAAGCCCACGGGACGTGCCCTTGCCCGTCAGTCGATTGACAACTGGAAGCCCCGAGATCAGATCAGGCACGAGGGTCACACCCAACGGACCGTCTTTCCAGACGATCAGCACATCGTTGCCGTCCCCAGCGCTTGGCGATCCGGTCTGCCGCCAAACGGGAACGCTCGTGTCAAGCTCGAGGCTCTGGTTCGCCGACCGACTTGGCGCTGAGAGCTCTAGTCGACGACCAGCAGAGCTCGTCGCCATGCTGGTGCGCTGGAAGGTGAAGCAGATTGGTCGAGGTGCTGACTTGACGAACTTCATGACGCGACCGAGTCCCATCGTGACGGCGTCCTGGCCATTCACAGCCACCAGCACGTCGCCCGCTCGGATTCCGAACGCTGCCGCTGGCGCGCCGGAGCGTGCGATTCGACTCACGACAGGAATATGACGCGGTCCGTCGCTCGTGAATGTGACGCCCAGCTTCTGGTCGCGGAGAATCACGTGGAACTGCTCGTGCTCCCAGCGTTTGCCCGCTGAAGTCCACACGCCAGCTCGGAATCGAAAGACTGCCGGCACGTCGACCGTCGCCATCAACGATGTGACCTCGTCGAGGTCCATCCCACAAAGCGAGACGTCAGCTACCGCTTCCAAGACGTCTCCGGCCAGAATTCCAGCTGCACGAGCGTCACTCGAGAGCACATCACGCACAACAACGTCGTCGGTTGAAGTGGAGATGGAGAAGGTGAACTGTGGCGCGCCTCCCGGCCACACGAAGTGCTTCAGGCTCGTAAAACGACGGCTCGACGAGCTCCAGGGCTCTTGATCGTCTTGAATGAGCGTCGAGCTGAGCGAAGGAGTCGTCGAGACAGCCGTGTGCACGCGCGCTGTGCGTGGCGACCTTGGCCAGCGGTCCCGACCGCCCTGCACGTGCGTGGCCCGCGCCTCGCGATCGACGCGTCGTTTGAAGACCGAGTTCTTGAGGTTCTCGAAAATCATCGCGAACACTTCGCGCTTCCTTGGCACCGCGCGCTTGCCGTCGGTGGTCGCGGGGCCGCCGAAAGGCTTAAAACGGAGGTCTTCGTCGGTCGTGAAGGTTTCGGATCGGTGCTTCTGTTGTTGGTGTTCTGGTCCGGGAGGAAACGCGAGTGCTACATCGTCGAGGGACTCGGAAGCTTCGGCTGCAGTCTTTACTGACCGAGCTGAGTTCATCGTGATCAATCCATCGAGAGACTCGGACCAGTCGGCGCCACCGTCGTCGCTTTCACTCCACCAGTGGCTTGCTCGCTCTCCGTCACTGGTGGAGGAACCATCAGCGTCGTTGTCGCCGTTGCTGCCCGCATCGTTGCTGATGGACCCAGCGTCGCTGCCTTCAACGTCATTGTTGCCTGAGGAGCGAAGACAGCCTAGAAGTACATACTCGAGCGAGTCGAACTCCCCGAGGTTCAGTGGCGACACCACCGCTGGTCCACAGTCGTTAAGCATCTTCGTCCGCGTTGCACTCCTTGATGTCGAGGAAAAGGGGAGACCTGTGCGGAGTCGGATACGTCTACAAATGGTGAATCCTCCGTGAGCAAACTGGCAGACAGTCATACACAGAGAGGCAGGCTGGCAGGCAAATTGGCAGAGCATCCACAGGCAGAGCAACGGCGGTAGCAATGCAAACGGATCCAAAAATTATCAGATTTGGTATAATTAGCGACGAGAGAAACCACCGAGACCGTTCCGACCAGAAGTCGCGACCATTTCCTCGACGTTGCCGAGGATACGCCGTGGTTATTGCTATACCAAGCGTAAGGTCACAGTGTCAAGCTCAATACGAGTAGCGAAGCGAGTTCTTGTCTCTTCAAGGCGTTCACGTTCGAGTGAGGCCGATCCCATCGCCACCGACAACAATAGCCGCAGCTTCCAGTCACTTCAAGTTGGGTTACACTGCGCAGCCAGCTTCAAGGTTACGAATGTAACCATTCGACGTTACTAAAGTGAATACTGACTAAGGCGTTAGCCGATCGCTTCCTTTATCCTATAAATTACACGGGAAAGCGCCGCTGGTGGGTGATCCGAGTCTCGAGGCATGGCGGGCGACAGCAGCGGTGAGCGGCCCGCCACGGCCAAGAAGCGCTACAGCGCCACGTCCATCATGGACTTCTTCCATCGCAAGCGCCCGCACGGAGCGCGCGTTGTCGTCGACGAGGAGGACGAGGCAGTGGCGGAGGCGGAGGCGCAAGGCTCGGCCGAGTCGACAAACACGGACGCGGGCGCTGGCGTCGAGGCGATCAGCTCCGACGATGAGAACGAGGCAGATGAAGAGTTTGAAGCTGTAGAAACTGTTGTTGAAGGTGGCAAAGCGCGCTTGCGAGGGATCAGGAAGAAGCACAGCGATGATTTCTCTAGCGTCACGCGTCTGCTGAGTCGACGGGAGCTGGGGGAGTGCGGCGGCCGCGCGCCCCATAAGTACCGCAACCCGCGGCGGCGGATTCCCCAGCTAGTCTCGCGCTGGGCGCTTGGGATGTTCCGCTGCTCGCCAGTGAAGCTGACGCTGTCTGCGGACTGGGAGCAACGCGCGGGACGCCTGCGCAACGAAGAGTTTTACGCGAGTTGCGTCGAGTTCGACTCTGCGGGCGTGCTGCTGGCAGCGGGATCGTCGAACGGGATCATTGCGATCTACGACTTCGACGAGTACGCGCACCGAAGCATCAATGCCGGTCACGTAAGTCACGCGTTCTGGTCTTTTCCCCGATACAATTCATTGACAAGGTGTGTGATGGATTAGCAGCGCATGATGCAAGCTAAACACGACCAACCCGATGACGATCTGGAGATAGCCGAAGCACTAGAGCGCATGCATCCAGTGCGTGGGTCATCACGAAGGTGTAACTGAACGATGGTCAGCGCTAACGATCTATGGTTGGATTGGTGATGGTACAGATCCACACGATCTTCACACCGTTCGAGGTCCAGTGCATTCGGTGGAACCCAATGAATGAGGTAAGAACCTGACCTATGGATAGTTCTTCGAGAGGATTCGCATCTACGGTGTCTGGATTGACGTTCTATCGGTATTATGACTTGCTCCACTTGACGCAAGGACGAAATCGCGTGCTCCTTCTCAAATCGTAACGAGATCTGGCTGTTCAATCTGCGCAAGTTCCCGACCAGGCCGACTCGCGTGCTCAAGAGCTCAAGCCATACATCCAGAGGGTACAATTCGCTGGTGTTTGTACCCAAGAAGGTACCTTCCTCCTCTGCTGTGCCGTCGATGAGGAAGGCACCCCAGAAAGTCGTGACGCACGTGTGCTGCGTGGTTGCTGGCGATACCGTCGGCGCCATTCGCATGTGGGACGTAGGGTTCCCTAACCATCCGATATGGTCGATATCGATGGGCCCGCATCCAGTCAATTCGATCGTGCTATCCCATTCCAAGCAAGAAATCATTTGTGGCAGTCAGAGCGGGGTCGTTGCAGTACGTATACCAAATACTTCTCATCACCTATGCATGATGCGATGTATGTCACGCGCTCACCCTCTCTCATTTCAGATTTACGATGTCCACGACGTGAGCATTCGTGCGTTTGGCTCCAAGCCGGCACCGCTTCGCAAGGCGATTCTGAACGTCACCGAGGCTATCAAGCGTAATGACTGTTCCAGTTATCGACATGATGTGATATTTCGACTGACGCTGTGTCTCGTTTTGTGCTGCTTGTAGCTTATATGGTGCACGACTCCGCTCTCTTCCAGTCACTCACTCAGTGGCCTGGTAGCTCAGGAATCGTGTCACTGTGGCTGCTTCCGCAAAGCGCGAACCAAATCGTCTGCCAACTTCGCAATGACTGGCTTGTCGTGCTTGATCTGTTCAAGGGCGTGGTCGTCAAGCTCTTCACCCGCAAAATCGGTACGAGTTCTGTTTGTGGTTGTGTTCGCGATCAAGGCATCGATTCTGATCTTTCTATTAATGATGCATGTCAATGTGCTAGAGCTGGGGCGTCGACGCAACCCGCGCAACGCTCGACCGAAAGCTGCGCTCCCCATGTCTGTGCTGGTTGCTCCAAGAGAGCTAGAAATGCCGATAGCGACCGTGCGTACCAGCCCCACCTCCTGGCTGGGTTGCCACCGGTGTCCGGCGACGCTGCTGTTTGACGCGTCGGTCGCTTGCTGGGGCCCTCACGGAAGGCTGTCGGTCGACACGATCGATCTCAGTGGGCGCTCTTCGACGCTGATAGAGAGGGCAAAGCCAGCGTCGGAGAGCAGCGATGGCGCGGCGGACTGGGCGGACAGGAACACGGCTGGCGACGTGCCTGTCGGTTGGCTCCGACTCCCTACGAACGGCCCCGTCACAGCCGTGACGGGCCACCCAAAGCAACACATTGTGGTCTGGGGAGGAGCCAACATGGAGCTGTTCGTGCTGGGCTCCTTTGGCCGCAAAGAGGATCGGCCCGAGGCAGCAGCGCAGGACAGTTGAAGTCGAACGGAGATGGGTACATTGCATTAAAATACGGCACAAACTGATCCACAACGTTAGGTAACTGACGAAATGTCTTCTAACGCGTTCTGTCCGAGTAATTATGTCCTCCTTTCACCGTGGTGAGCTGTCCAACCGTAGCGCCAACAGAGACTTGCAGCTACTTCACGAGACAAGCCGAGTAATATTAGATTCCTGCGCCTCCTCTGACGCTCCTGGGCGATGACGGACGAAGTGATCGTGCTGGAGGACTCTTCCAGTGGCTCAGAGGGCGACTACCGCGTCCACCAGTCGCCGGAGCGGCCGCGAGCGCCAGCAGCAGGCGCTGATCGAGGGTCAAACCC
>JAASGW010000324.1:0-33303 GCA_023334395.1 Phytopythium sindhum
CACTCGCGCTGTGACCTGCATAGATGCCAATATCTCCGCCTCCGAGCGCATCACTGGTACCAGTACGGAGAGCAATGGATCCACTAGATCCACTTGTGGCGTTGGACGTCGCGATGGAGATGCTGCCGGATGCTCCAGCGCCAGATGGTCCTGTGATCAGGGCGATACTTCCGGTCTTGGGTGAGCCAGCAGTCGAAACAATAAGATCTCCGCTTTGAGTTTGTGCAGATGATCCACTTGAGATCACAACAGTTCCTCCTTGAAGAGCTTCTGTCACTCCACCTGCTAGCGTTATCCTGCCGCCTCCTTGAACACCAGCGCCAGCCATGACAGACACTTCACCACCAACACCGCTGGCGTGCGTAGTAGCTCCGGCGTGAAGTGCAACACTGCCGCCTGTAGAGGTATCACCACTACCGATGGTGAGAGTGATTGCTCCGCCCTGTCCGTGTGTCACATTGGATGTGCGGATAACAATCTCGCCGGATTGGTACTTGCTTGCTTCACCGGTGACCAAATGAACCGATCCGCTGCTTTTGTCAGTGCCGGAGCCCTGGGTCGAAAGAAAAAGTGACCCGCTCGATGCTTGCTGACCCCCTCCGCTTGTGATCAAAACATCTCCGCCACGCTCAGTGTCTCCGACCCCGCCAGAAAGTTTCACATCACCACCTACGGTAGCTCCATCTCCGCTAGAAATGGAAATCAGCCCTCCCAATCCAGTTTCATGCGAACTTGACCCGGATGCCAAAGATATCGAGCCAGCTTGTGAAGCCCCTCCGGTTCCTACGACTGCGGAGATCGAACCGGACTGCCCTGACCTGGACCTTGACGTTGATATCAGGATGCTGCCAGAAGTGGAGGTGCTTGGGCCAGACAGAATATTGATTGATCCGCTGGTTTCAGCCAAGTCGGACGCGCCGGAACCAAGTGTGATGTTTCCAGTGGATGATGCGGTATCCCGTCCACTGTCCAGCACAATGTTGCCGCCGACTTTGCTCAGGCCTTGGCCACTCGATACCACCACATTGCCACCAGCTTGTGCGCCATACCCCCCACTAATGGCCACCGCTCCACCGACACCATTCGCATGCGTGGTGGAACCCGCGTCAATGTTGACAGAGCCTCCCGACGCGACATTTCCATCTCCGACACGCAGCTGAATCAGCCCGCCACCTCCTCCCGCAGCCGACGACGTAGCCACAGTGATATTTCCTGAATCTTGATCGGTCGACAGCCCGGTTGAGATCACAACGCGTCCGCTGGCGCTGTTCGTGCCGGACGCCGATGATATGAAAACGTCACCGCTCACGCTTGCTGGGCCGTTTCCACTCGTGAGAACGATATCTCCTCCTTTTATCGCCGCTCCAGAGCCGCCCGAAAGCGTTATCGCTCCGCCTTCTTGAGCGCCTTGACCACCGCCGAGCACAATCCCGCCACCAACACCTTCAGCATGTGTGGAGTCACCGGCGAGTAGAGAAATGATCCCACCGGGATGAGCGCCATTTCCGGAGCCAACTTCAAGTGCGATGTCGCCGCCTTTTCCTCCCGTTGCTCTGGACGAGCCAATCGAAATGCGTCCGGAATCGCTTTGAGAAGTTGATCCAGTGCTAATGCCGACAGAACCACTGCGATCACTTGAGTCAGTGGCCGGGGTGCTGAGAGTCACATGTCCACTACCGACTCCTGCTCCTGCGCCGGATAGAATAGACACGTTCGCACCCAGCAGGCCATAGCCAAATCCACCGGAAACCTCAACCGACCCGCCTTGGTTCGCAGCACCGCCTTGAACCCGGACCGCACCACCGACACCAGTTTCCGCGCCTGATTCGCCAGCGCTGATAGCAACGTCTCCGGCTTCTCTCGCGTCTCCAGTGCCAACCGTGAATGAAAGCGAGCCACCCTTCCCACCCGAAGAGGCTAATGTCGCGATCGAGATGGGCCCCGAGTCACCACGGGAAGCTGCCCCTGACTGAATGCGGATTGCACCACTGCGGTTGTCACTGGCGTTGGCAGTGGAAATGAAGATGCCACCGCTGGAAGCAGGACTTCCTCCACCGCTGGTAATGAAGACGGTTCCGCCTTTGTCAGTTCCTGCGGCACCGCCACTGAAGACGAGGTCTCCGCCCACTCTGGAACCATCACCACTGCTTAAAGTAACTGACCCGCCCACACCTTGGGCGTGCGTGCTGCCTCCGGCTTGTAGGTTCAGGCTTCCACCTGCAATATTCACCGAACTACCGACCGCCAGCGATACATCCCCGCTCTTGCCGTCCGCAGCACTCGCCGAGCCAATTGTCACACTTCCCGAACTGCCTGATGCGGTCGCGGCGCCGCTGGACAGTACCAGGTTCCCGCTTGACATGGACGCAGCAGCATCTGCGGATCGAATCACCACGTCGCCACTAGATGCTGCGCTGCCACTACCACTTGAAATGCTGACAACACCACCGATATCTGAATTGCCAGTGCCACCTGCAATGCTGACGTCGCCTCCATGCGAAGTACCGGTACCTGCAACGACAGCGACATCCCCGCCGCTTCCGCTAGCATGAGAGCTATCACCACTTTGAATATCGATGGAGCCTGCAGTTTCGACATTGCCGCTTGCCACGTGGATGACGATAGCGCCGCTCTTGCCACCAACAGCGGATGAGGTTGAAATCGATATGTTGCCTGAGTCGCCATTCGAGGCTTGGCCCGACAGAAACTCAAGAGAGCCGCTTCTCGCGTTTGTGTCGCTGGAGGCAGAGGCAATCACAACATCTCCGCTCGCCAACGGGCCGAGTCCACTGGAAAGAACGACGCTCCCGCCGCCTTCATTGCCCGCAACACCTGCGGCAATAGCAATATCTCCTCCATCCCGAGTCCCAGCACCGGCGGAGATGAGAACCTTCCCGCCAACATCATCAGCATGGCTGCTGTTACCCGCCGCCACAACAACAGATCCTCCGTTCGAGGAACCGCTATCACCAATGCCGACCAGAATAGAACCTGCTTGACCAGCGACTGCATCTGACGTGGAAATCGCAACATGCCCACTGTCGTGTGCACTTGACACACCGGTCGAAAGCGTCAGTGAGCCACTCGAGCCCGATGACCCCGAGGAAGTGGTCTCGAGGAGTATGTTTCCACTCGCACCGTCCGTACTGCCGCCGCTGATCACGTGAATATCGCCGCCAGCGTCACTTCTGCCCGAGGCAGCCGATATTTCAACGCTACCGCCGAAGGTCGGACTCGAGCCCGCACCCAAAATCACGTTGCCGCCTTTGTTTCCTGTCGCCAAAGTAGTTCCTGCAGTCAACTCAACAGAGCCTCCGTCACCGGTGTCGTCGTTACCCACGTGAAGGGTTATCGATCCACTGGAGCCGCCAGAAGCCTGGCCTGTTTCTAGCAGCATGTTGCCCGTAGACGAACCACTAGCCGCTCCGGAGTGGAGATGAATTGCGCCTGATTTCTCAGTTGCCGCAACACCAGAGTGGATTGTGACTTGGCCAGATCCGCCCGCTAGTCCTGCGCCAGTGCTGATGCTGATCACTCCGGAGATGGCGGTGTCGGTAAGCACGTCGGATGAGCGTATCCCAATCGCACCGGATGACACCGAGCTACTTGACCCTGTTTCCACGTCGATGTCCCCACCAGCCTGATATTCTGATCTCCCTGAGCGAATGACGACTGCAGAGCCGCGCTTATTAATGACGTCTCCAGCCTGCAGCGTGAGACCCTTCGCTGGCGCAATCCGCATCCCATCGACTTCCGATGAAATTGTTGTGGTGTTGCCGAGTAGTTGGACCCCATCATGGCCGAACTTGACCCGGCCACCTGAAACGCCGTCCACCGCTGTTGTCAGGATAACGGCGGTCGAGTTGACTAGGCTATCGGACGATGAAGACGGCGACAATGACGCTACGACATCGATGCTTGCTTGGGCTACGGCAACGCCGCCACTACCGCTGGTGGCATCGCTTCCCTTGACCACTAGTAGAATTCCCGTGCCGATACCGTCCAAGTAGATGGGCAAATCGTCGTAAGTGGGGCCAGCATACGGTCGGTCTAAGTAGAACGTCGTCGAAGTGATATCACGCCTGGGGTCGACGATATAGGAGCTGCCTGCAAGCCGAACAAAGGCGCTGCCCGAGATCTCCTGAGTCAAGTCGACGAGTGTGGTCACAACGTCGCTGCCGTGCTCCACCGAGACGTTGCCTGGCAGCAGGCGCGCCGCTGCGGTGCTCGCATCGGCGAAGTGCCGAATCTGCAGCGACGGATGCGCGCTTGCCGCCGCCACCGTGTCGTCACGCGAATGCAGGCGGAAACCGCGCGAGTTAATGACTCCTTGAAGGTTCACGTCCTCGCTCATGGCGAACAGGCTCTTGCGTGCCTGGATGCTCTCGCCGCCGGCGAGCGGGTGCTGCAGGCCCTGATCGAACCAGATGTCACTGCTGCTCACTGCCATGACTGTGCGCGCGTCCTGTTCGTTGAAGAAGACCACGTCCCCCACATTGACGAATTTACTGCCACCAGCGACATGATATGAGCACACGAAAAAGTTTTATCATAGAGAGGACACCACGAACGAGTCGATCGTACCGGATGTCGGAGGCGGTGGACACACGGGTGGCACCGACGATGGCGCCGCCGTTGGCGACGCGCGTGACGGTGCGGTACGTCTTCCCCGACTGCACCGAGAGCGAAGCCGACCCGTACACGGGATGACTCTTCACCATGACCTCACCGACCAGGTGGTTGTCTGTTGACCACCACAAACACATTCGTTAGCGACTACTCCAGGACGCTAGGCATGAAGACTTTGGTGACGCTTACCAAACATGAATGGGTCGTGCGGCGACGGCATGGTCGCGCCCGTCGCGCTCTGAAGCAGGCGGCGCGTCATCTGGCGCTGTGCGGCTACGTCCAACGATTGCTGGCCGTCCGCGGCGCCGAACCGCGCGCCTTCCGTGTTGGCCGCCGCCGCCGCCGCGGCTACTGTCGGGAGAACCCCCGGCGTGCCAAGCGCCCTCGCCGCGACCGCTATCAGAGGGAAACAATACGGTTAGACGGATTGTACGACGACATGCAACACCTGCGGTCGGTCGATTGGTCGCACCGGCCGCGAAGACGAGTAGCGCGCGCCACATCGTCCACGTCACTTCTTTCCCTGCCCCTCCGTTGCTGTTGTTCTCCTCCGCGCTTCTCCTGGGCTGTCAGCGCGGTACTCTCGTCCGCGCGCGCTCCTCTTTCTTCCCTTTCCCGTCGCTGTACAAGTAACAAGGCAGGCGAGCGAGGCGAGCGCTAGACCCGCGCGATACTGCTCCGCTAGCTTTTCTCGCTGCTCCTCCCGCTTTCCGTGCGTCTCGGCCGTGCTTTCTGTTTGTGTGGCAGCGGCACGAGCGCGATCTTTGGCCGAGGCCGAAGGGCCGGCTCCCCTCCTCTCCTCCCTTTCCTGGTCTCAGTCATTTAGTATGCCGCGCGATCCTCGGAAGGCGTATCCTTTGACGCGGCACGTTCATCGGAGCGGAGGTTTTGTATGAGATAAAGTATGGCGCGCTTTTCCATTTTTTTTTTTCCTTTCCCACGCTTTGTTGGGGCTTTTTGCTGGCGGGGGATCGTGGCAATTTTTATCTTGAGTTTTGTAGGGAAAGTCAGTGACATAATTTTTGTAAGAATACGAGTTTATCAAGGGTTTTGTAATGGAACGAACTATCCTATTATTTGTAAGGGACCAAATTGGTCCTTGTCAGACGGACCAGTTTTACGCTTTTGCTCTATTTTTTGGGTGACATACGCCGATTTCGTTCGAATTTATTGACGATTACCCTAAAAATGGTTTATCTAAATTTGTAGCGGACCAAGCTATCCTATTTTGTAAGGGACCAAATTAGTCCTGGTTGGTCCGACCCTTTTGCGATTTTGCTTATTTTTTGTGTGATGTGCGGCAGTTTCATTCGAGTTTTGACGATTCGCGAAGCCATTGACGCACATGTCAGAAATATCTTATCCCAGTACTGACATATGGAAGGAACCGTTTATAGTCTTTTTAGTATACAGTCGTGCTTGTATAAAATAAAGTATGACATGTATAGTTGATGAATGGGCCAAGGCCGCATTTAATATTTTGATAGTTCACCTCCTAACGAAAAGCAGATACCGAAGAGGGCCAAATGCGAAGTATGTTGACTTCGACCCATTGATCAAGCTGTTAAAACTGCGCTGGGGCTCGCATCGCTTGATTGGCGATCGTGAGTTTCTGTTTGCCTCCAGCAGATCTCATGGCTCATCAACGGAGCAGCTGAATCATAATGGGGCCATGGAAATAGCGGGGAAGGGTGTTACCCAGCACAACTGTGGGCGGGTTGTCGCTGTTTCCATGCACAAAAAAAAGTCTGACCGCCCTTCAAAGCTCCAACCCACGCTCCACCACTCCGCACTGACCACATCGTCACCGGCAGTGGCGTGTGTTATCCTCTTGTATGGCTGTAGACTCTCGCAGAGTGTGCGGGGTAGATAGATCAATGGTTGTACACTCATGACCGTTTTGTGGTCGACGACCCTCTCGTTGGGCAGATTGGGAGCAGTATAGCGTGCTCTCCAAGCGCGCGCATGCTATCCACTTGCTTCGCGACTCACCGTGGACGATAACAATACCTCTAGCCCGCGGACTTCGTTTCAACGAACCGCTTGGACTCCTCAGGATACCAAGGGCGAGAGTTATAAGTTTAATGTTGACTCAGTCGAGGTCTTGATCGTCTCAGAGTACGTCGACGACATCACGTCATACCGCATCCCTCAAAAGTAGGAAGGAAACTATGTCTGCGCACACACCAAAAGCTACTCGCATGCCGGAAGAAGTGGCAACTAGACAAACCCCACATGCGTACATGGCGCCCCCGTCCGACATCCTCGGAGATGCATGGGATTCCGAGTGGCTAGCTGTGGGTGTGTACGACACACTTTAATCCTGCTGGACTCGGCACTCTTCCTTCGTCTGCTTTCTTGAGAAGAACAAAAAAAGGATTCTCAAACGTTTATAAACGTTCATGCTCTAAACGTTGCCGACTATACACAACATATAAAACTGAGTGGAAAATGTTGCGTGCTGTGCAATATATGTTGTACGTTGGGGTGAACGTTGAGGTACGTAAATATCCAAAAGTAGTGCATGCTCGATTAGACAAATTTCAAACGAATGCTCTGCTGCGCGGCATTCGCAATGAGACTTGTTCACGTACCACGGCCATCCCAACAACAGCAAGAGCTGGTTGGTGCATGAAGAGATTGACTGTTGCTGTAGCAATCGCTGCTGATTGACATGACAAGCAGGTAGCTATGGGTGGGAGGGAACAGATTTTTACAATTCGGCTAAGTATTGTATTTTATCCATTCGCCCGTCAACAACTGGGGCGAACTGAGAGACAAACACGCTTTGACACAAACCGACAGCGCATGGACATCCATACAGCACTCACTATGCTACGCGCTCACTCACTAACTCACAAACACACACTAGAGACATCGAACATCGATGGAAAACAGACACGAGCGCCACGGGCGGGCTTCCCTCGCTCGCTCGTGCGTCTCGAAGGCCGCCGCTTGAGCTCAGAAGTGGAACTGGCGGGCGGTAGGCGACGCCGTGGCACCGTTAGCGACAAGAAGCGACGCGATGGACGGTAGCCGCGTGGCAGTCGGCGTGTAGCCGTTCATGGGCGAAGGCTGCGGCTTGCTCAGCACCAGGGTGCCCGCCGGGTGCGACTGCTGGTTGTACTGCTGGGGATGGTACGGGTGCGTACGCGACGCCAGCGACGGCAGCTGCTGGTAACAGTAGCCCACGGAGGCCGTAGGCGACGGGAAGCGGGCCGACACCGGGCTCGGGTTCGAAAGCAGCGGGCGCGACGACAGAGAAGACACCGGTGAGCTCGAGACGTCGCTCATGGGTGAGCACGGCTCCGCGAGCACCTGCTCGAAGGCGGCACGGCTCGCAGGCGAACTCTCGGGTCCGCGAAGGATGGTAAGGAGCTTGGCGCGCTGTTTCTGCAGGTGGTCCATGTATGACCGACGCTGCGTCTCGGACTCGCAGCAGCGCAGGGCCTTTTCGATCGACCAGATGCTCTTGCGCAGGCCGCGGATCTGGCGGTGCGGCCAGCGCGGCACGCCGTTCTTACGGCAGATCTTCTTCATGAGCGTCATGCAGATGCCGAAGAGCCCGGCGACCTCGGCCAGCGGCTTCTCAAAGTGCGGGCGCAGCAGGTCGAGCGTGATGGACTTGGACGCGTTCGGCAGCGCGCGCACACGCTTCTTGGACGGCGACGGGGCCGTCTTGGCCGCCACCACCGCCGACATGGCGGGCGACTCGGCCATCATGGCCGCGGCCAGCGGCGTCGACGCTACCACCACGCGCGATGTCAAGACGTTGAGCGCCGGGAGGGCCATGCGCGCCTGCGATGGATGCTGCGGCTGCGGGAACGACGCGGACGGAGGGAATGGCATGGCTGGTCGTCGACTGATACAACGAGGTCGACGCGTGTGCCGGCGCCTGCAAATGGGAAAGTGAGCGGACATCTCGGCGCGGCCAGCCCGGCCGGTCGGTCGCTTGTCTGTTGTCCATTGTGTGCCGTCGACCAGTCAGCTCTTTTATACAGACAGGCGCCCTGAGCTTGGGCTCGCAAGGTTTCAGTGCACGCGTCAACTTTTCGTGAAAAGAGCCGCACTGCGCGGTTATCATACGGTCTCATGACTTGGATAAAGTAAGAAAGCGCGCAACAGACCATTGATCAGCGGATGCCATGTGGAATCGTTGCGTGGGTGGGGCGCGCCCAGCTGTTTCAGCGGTGCCTCCCCGCCTTCCTGAAGAAATAGAACACTGGGGCTCAGTATCCCACCCTGTTGAATCGGCATTAATACGGTGCGATGAGCCAGATGTCATGGTGGACTGGCCTTTACTACACTGGTAACATGACGGGCGAATTGTATCGGAGCTGGATCATGTGACCGCAGCACCCAAGCATCGGCCGCTGCGATAAGAACGCACAGAGTGTCAGGTAAACAACAGCCAAAGGTCAGCTGGGCGCAACGGAGGCACCCGGGCGGCGAAAAGGCACCGCTCTACATTCTCGTGGCAGCAGTCGGCTGCTGCGGAAAAGGAGGCTGGCGACGGCTGTATGCGTGTGTGGGCCACGCCCCGTTAAAATGGTGTGCTTCTTTACGCTGCGGTGCTCGTTCACGGGAGCCGTTCGTCGCGTTGTGTCGTGCGGATGAAGGGAAAGGTGGCGCCCGCTCAAGTCAACAATCTGAGCTGGTGGCGCTAGAATTGGGGCACCTGCGGTGTTGTAAAGTGGCGATTGGCCCGTTTTCATGCATTCATTGATGCGTAGAAGACACATCAGGCGCCACCTTTCCGTGATGACGAGATACTGTACAGCAGATAGTACTGACTGACTGTTCCGTCCCCAGGACAAGGGTGGCCTCAAGCGTGCAAATCACTCACCACCGCATATTCTCGAGGCTGTTCCGACAGGCACTTGGCTGTCGAAGGCGATAGAACCGTAAACTGTTTCAGATGCAAGCAGGAATCCAATTGCTGACGCAAATCAGCTGCAGGTGCCTACCAGGCTGCCATCGAGCGGACGGATGGCCAAGCGGGAGGCGATATTGAGGCAGGACGCTGCTAAATACGGACGACCAGAACAGCAGCGGCGGCTGGCGGGAGGGCAGTCCGCGCAGACGCTCGGGTCGTTGAAGAGACGTAGCCATCCGACTGGACCCAACTGTACGCCAACGACGTCGGCCATACAAAATGAAAGTGTAAAAGGCCACGCGTCCGTGTAAAAGTGCCTCACCAAAAAGATGAACCGAATACACATGCAGTACAGTTTCACTGTAGAGTAGGCCTCCCCTGTGCCTTTTCGGCACTCCAGCAAGCGCCGCGAAACCAGCTGGCGGGGTGGCACGCATCCCAGCTGGCGCCGAAGAGGCACTGATTCCAGACAACGCTGCAACCGACTTGCCCCAGCGATCCACACCTTTGCTACTGTATCCGTGCTTTCATTCCAAGGCTGGCACGGTGCATCGCATCCGTTATCATCGCGGTGGGTGGCGAATGATCTGTCGCGCTCACTGGCTGTCGCGAGGATCGCGCCCGCGCGACATCCATGTGATCTGTCCAACGGCTCGGCGGCGCTCGCTGATCCACACGCGGGCGTTCACTCGCACCAAGCCACCTGCCGCTGGATACGTGGCGCGATCTCTCCTCCCCTCACGCCAGCGAGGTCGTGCCGACAGCCTCTTGCATGTCAAACGAGCGAGCATGCACTGATACAAAGCGCACGGCCGAGTCACACGTGTATGGATTGCAGCAGTGAGCTGGCAGGCTGCCACTGCAAAGGTGCTGCGTGTATGGCAGCACCTTTGCGTTCAACGGTATTTCAGATCCGATAGGCATTGCAACAAGATCACATCATGCCCGACGGGCACGCCAAGTGATCTGCGTTTCAAGGTTCGGGACGCGACCGTGCCCGCTGCATCTCAATAGGAAAATTTCGCCCCCAGCACACATTACAAGTTGCCTGCTGTCTTTTTACATCGAGGCGGGCGCTTTCACTGGAAAGACGGGCGGCGGGCGTGCGGACATTCGGCGCATTCGACAATCCAAAGACGCGTTCGCAGAGGCGAGTGTGCTGTTCGTCGAGTGGCTGCATTCCTCGCCAGGTGGACGAGAATGCAGCCGCGAGTTGCCGTCCTCCCTCTACTTTTGCGAACGACGGCCACGATGGAGAGACGCGGACCATGGAACTCCGCGGCCCAGCCACACGACATGGCATACGGATTCGCATGCAGAACACCTGCGTTGCCCCATCCAGGCGGTCGCCATCTCTCTACAAAGAGGACGAGAAGGCGAGAAGCCACTTCGCCTAGCTGATCTGGCTGAACCACTTGGCTCCACGCGTCATCCAGTCCTCGTGGCGTCTGGAGGATTCCACCCTCAACGCTTGCTCGCCATGGCCAGCGGCACCACACACGCGCCGCCACGTACTCGCACTTTAGTTCGCCTACTCGCCGCCACGCGTCCTCCGCTCGCATGGTTCGGATCAAAGGCGACGCTACAGTTTCAAAACGATCTGGCCCATTGGGTGAGGACACCATCGGACGTGGACTGTTGGAGCTCGAAGGACCGATCTAATGCATTGTCACAAGCAGAATCCAGCGCGCAGACAGTCAACTACAGTCGCCTTTCGCGAGTCCGCCAGCAGCTTACTGCAGACGAACCGTCAAGGAAAATGAACGATGAAAGTGGCACCAGCCACACACTGCATACGCACGCCAGCACGAGCGCCGCCGTGATCAAGCTACTCCTGGCTCGGGAAGATATGGTACGAATCTGAGCAAAATCAAGTCGAAGCTCAGCGTGACGAAGGCATCATCCACATAATTCCGTTCGCATTCGCGCTTGTTTGTGGCGGCAAGGCCACCATAGACGCGCGCCGCTACGTCAGTCTGCTGTAGCTATGAGTTCGACACTTGAGCGCTCAGTGTGCCTAGCGCATCCGCCATAGCGGAAATCACGACAGAGCGGCGCAGTGACTACCGAATATGACCAGCTAGCTCGCGTAGTCTCTGAGTGAGGGACGACACCATTGACACGCAAGCCTCACGGCTTTATTCTTGTACCGTTGACGCTTAGCCCAACCAGCCACTTCAGCCTCGACAACGCCAGCGGAAAAACACGCATGGAGGACGCAACAGCATCGCGTGAGGATGGAACCGTTCCATTGCAGCTATGCCGCTCCACCCGCGCTCTCAAGCACAAAGGCAGCGATCGAAATCCCACTGCTTTGTCCCAAAATCGCGATGTCTGCAGCGGCGGCAGTTGGCAGTTGGTGCATGTCTTTCGCCCGCACAAGACGGAGACGGAAGCATAGTATCCTCACTCCACATGTACCGATCGCAGATGCAGAAAAACACGGATAGGCCCAGGCGCACGCACAGCTTCCCCATCCCACAACACGCCACGCGCCCCCGATCCATGCAACCAACACGCATCTCCACCCTCGCAACACGCACTAGCAACAAACCAGCAACATCCCACCCAACCGAAGCAAGCGCCACCTTACCCCACTGACCCTGTTCCGATCCTCTGTGTGACATCCACTCCAGCGTTCGGACGGCGGCAAGGACGAAAGAGGCGCACGCAGCCTTTGTTCATGCCCTCAGTCTGTACGAAGATGATGCATGCAAAGCGCATTGACGGCTTCCCATCACCGAGTGATGCCGCGCGAAGAGGAAGTCGCCGACTGCGGCGCGAGCCTGAAAGGGCGCAGCATGCTTACGCACCTTCAAGCGCTGATACTGGAAGCAGTCGGGTCGAGAAGGAATAAAACACCGTCGGGGGCGGAAAAAAATCACTGAACAATGGCAACCCGATCACGCGATTGAAGCTGCGCGCGCCTGCGCTGCGGCAACTTGAACTTCAAGGTCGACTGCTCCAACGTGGGTTCTCGATACTTTTTGTTAGAAAACGTATAATAATGTAAAAATATATGTCATATGGCGAAAAGCATTTACCTGTATGCATGGGCATCGCTGCCAACGAGATACACGCGTTTAACAATCTGCTTCAACGTGCCATGTCAGCTTTTAGATACTGAATTGTAAAATATGATATTTCGACCACAAATGTAAAGATTCACCTCGCTTTTGATGCATCACTGGAGAAAGGTGTCGCCGTCTTCCTCGATACATACTCTACAGTACACAGCACAGTCGCAGCGCAGGTTGCAACGAGCGAATCTCTGCTTCGGTCGCACGCGCCGGTCGTATGTGAGGGCGCGCGACCGACCGACCGGCGAGACGACGCGCGAATCTGCAAGACGGCGGAGTGATGGTGGGTCACATCTTACAGTTGGCGCACCACGTCCAGCGTCGGATTGGTCGCGGAGTTGCACGTGTTCCGGTCCTGTGGCGCTCGGCCGTGTGGCATCTTGAACTTGCTGAACGGCAAGTTCATACACCAGATTCGCTTGTTCAACGTGCCCAGCGCGTTCCGTCATTTGCCAGCAAGTGATTTTGATAAGGAAGAGCTGTATCAATGTGATTGCGCCCGTTTGTCTGGAAAAACGAAGGCATTGTATGCTCAAGCACGCCTATTTCCTGATCACTCACTAGGGTGCATGCGCCAGAAAATATCGCACATCAAACGTACAAACGTCTTCACATACAAAGTTCAAGGTCAATTCGAGTTTGTACCGTAAATTTGTGGTGCCAAAGGTCCAGTCGCACACACTGAATGTACTGTGGCACGCTTATTTTGTCGGATACAATTTCTAGAATCTCGGCATACAAAAATCAACATCTCAAAAAGTTGCGCATAACGAAAAAGCACCGTTGTCAGTTCGGGGGAGGAATCCTCAGTCCCTTGCACCAGAATTGCGCCTGGCCGTCCTTGAACTTGCCCTTTGCCAGTGCCTTTGCCAGTGGATTATGATTGTTTAAAACATCATGGGAACGTACTGCTCGCGACAGCGATTTATACGTGTGCGCATGTTTCATAACAATTTTTTCCGGCCTTCCCTCGCCTTCCATCTCGCTCTTTCTCCTTTCTTTTTTGTGTTGTATTTTTTTTCTTTGTCACCTTGCAGTTACTTTGTAAATCGAATCTCTGGCGAACATCTTGGGTTTTGTATAGAATTGGCGTGCGATATGTTGCCTGGTGCGTGACGCTCCCACTCCGGCCGTATCTTTGCGCCTCTTTTTTTGTTGCAACTTGCAAAAAACAAACAAGCGAACCCTCAAAATGAACCCGCGTGGCCCAAAATCTGCGTCTATTTTTGCCAGCAGTTCGATCGACACCAACAAGGACCAAACAATTCCACAGCACTAAAGAGTAAATTACAGCAGCCCACACACACCATTGCTGCCCTCGTGTCACCTCAACGACGATCACGCTAGCGAGCAGAAGCAGAAGGAAGGGGCGCAGCGCTCACGACTGGAGCGCCTCAATCAATTTGTTGCGCCACGTGTTCCGACCGCTTGCTGATCATCCGTTGTACGTACACCAACCAAACTGACGTGCCCCCCGCGATTGGCCCACCTGCCTCCACCATTGATCCCTTGTCCAATATCACATATAATAGGTCATATTAACTGCTAGACAACCATAAATAAAATTTTAAAAATATCAACCATGACATAAATATTAAATAAAACAATTCAAAGCAGGACCTCCTGTCTTGCGATTCCGGTGCCCTCTGCATGCGTTTTCTCCCTCTCCGAGGGTGCTTAGGTGGTTGGCTCTCCTCGCCTGCTGTTTAAAACACCTCATAAAAAACATCCCACTTCTCTGCACAAAAAAAGGCGCGCGAGCGCTCTGTTTCTTGCGCCGCGCGCGCTCGTTGGCGGCGGCAGCGGGCCAATCGCGGGCGCGCGCGGCCGACACGCCACTTGCGGCGGCGCGAGCATTCAACCCCCGCAGCTCCGTCTACGCCGCGGGCATGCGAAGGAGCGCTCGCCCTCTCCACTTTGCAACCCGCACGCTCGACCGCACACGCCCTCCGCACACTCTACACAGCGGCATTTAGGCCCAAGCACCAGACACACTTAACCCAGCGGCGAATGTCCATCACGACGACCCGACAGCCTGCGCGCTTCGCCATGCAGCCGGCCGGCGCGTTCCTCAAGCGGTGCGCCGACGGACTGGCGGACGAGGGGATTGAGACGGACGACGCGCTGCGCTCGATTGAGGCGATCGGCATGGGCAGCAGCTTCGAGCAGGAGCTGCTGGCGCTCGCCAAGCTGCAGCAGATGCAGGGTCCGCTGCAGCCCACGCAGGCGCAGGAGACGGACGCCGGCGCCTCGTTCCTCGAGAGCATCCGTCGCGGACTGGACGAGCTGGCGCGGAATGGAGACGAGGACGAGTTTGAGGACTCGGACGACGACGATGAAGAGGACGACGACGATGAGGGCAGCTACTACCAGTCGAGCACGGGCAACACGTACTATTACGTGCCGGACGACAAGGCGGCCAAGGCGACGCCGTCGCTCGACCTGTCCAACACGTCGACGGCCTCGGCCTCCTCGGGCTCTTTCGCGTCCTCCCAGCCGCCCTGCGTCTCCCCGGCGCGGCAAGCCGAGGATGAGCTCATCTTCGAGCTCGAGATGTGACCAGGCGTCTGTCTACCTCGTCACTCCCCCAGAAGAGCTGTTCCCTTAGTATAGCAGTGTAACGTAGGAAGTATTTATTAACGAATTCGCACGGCGAGGAAGGAAATATGGCCCTCACCGCGCGCGGCAGTCGAATAAAGTGCCCATTTTTGGCTCACTATCTCCTTCTCCGTTATGCTTGTCGTCGTGGTCCTAATGCCGGTGCTGCCGTCATGGCTTCGTGTCTGTAACTATATATGCCGGCGTCAACACCGTGGTCATTCCACTGTAGTCCGTTGCGTTCGTTGCTCGAGCGCGTTCTCGAAGAGATGCACCGCCGTTCCGTTTGCTGCAAGAAGCAGCATCGCAGCAGTCCACACGCGCCAAGAATACCCGACGAGAGCATACCAATCAACGCTTCATTACGCGATGCAGACGCCAATTTTGACTCACGGACAAGAACTACAGGAATGTGTCTGGTACACTGTTGCATCCTCCTTTCGGATGCCAACACCTACAACTACGTACATCAAGTACAACTACATCAAGTACAACTATATCTCCATGGACGCTTCCCCGCTCCGATAAATACTACGACCAGCTGACGCCGTCGACTCAGATCTCGTGCTCCTTGGCGACGTCGTCGCCAGCCGTGCTGTCGCCGTCCTCGCTGAGCAGGTCGGACTCGGAGAAGGCCGAGAACTTGGGGAACTCGCTGTCGCGCACGACCAGCTCCGTGTTGCGCCGCTCGCCTTCGCGAATCGTGTGCGGGTCCACGATGTCGTACTCGTCCGACAGCGAGCTCATGCTGCTCGAGATGGACACGCCCGACGACTCGGGCGCGAAGTCCGCTTTGGCGTAGATGACGCTCTCGGCGGACGCGAGCCGGACGTAGCGGCTCTGCTCCTCGAAGCTCGAGAACTCGTCCTCCTCCTCTCGGCCTTCGACGATTGCCTGCGGCACAAGTTGCGCGCGCGCGGCTCGAGCTGCCGGCCCCGCCACCGGTTTCCGCGTCAGGCTCGCATCCAACGTCATGGGCGACGCCGGATGGGTCTTGAGACTCGATGTGCTTGAAGTCAGGTCGACGACGACGCTCTCGTCCGGTCGGAACTGAGGGCCGAGCGAGAAGTCGGCCGTGGAGGACGACAAGCTGCTCATGGACAGGAGCGTGACTCCAGCTGCCGACGGTTGGTTCACGCCCCGTGCCTGCGAGTCCGCGAGCATGACGATGCTGCTGTCCAGGTTCTCGGAGCCGCCGCCCAGAACGGTGATGCTGTTCGAGGTGGTCGGTGTATGGTGCGACGAGTACGAGCGGCTTGCGAAGCGCATGCCGAAACCCTTGGTCGTCGGCACAGCAAGCATGGCGCCATCGCCGCCGAACGTACTCCGGTACGGCTCACGGTCGAGCATGCGACGCCGACGCACGCGGTGCGCGATGAAAACGGCGACGACCACAATCCCGACAGCCGCAGCACCGATGAGCACGGCCATCATGACCACGTCTGAAGACTTTTTCTCAGATGATGAGGTCGAGACTGAGCTGGTGGAGCCACTGCTGCTGCCTGACGATGTATCGGCAGAGCTCGACGGTGTAGGTGTGGACGACGACGAAGTCCTGTCTGTTGCTGTGGCCTTGCTAGATGCCGAAGAGGACGACGAGGATCGCAAGCTGCTGCCCGCCGACCCGCTGCCTGACGTAGTAGTCGCTGTCGTCTTGACGATTGGAGTGACGTTACCGGCGACGCTGCTATCACTACTGCTGCTGCCGCCGGTCTCAGTCGCCGACGACGTGGCCGTCGTAGAACTAGGAGTGGCAGTTGTACTGCTTGGAGCCGTCGTGGTCGCGCTCGGAGCCGAAGTCGTAGCGGTGGCAGTAGAGCCGCTGGAAGAAGAGCTGCTGCTGGAGTCTATACACATTGCAGACACGACCATCAGCCAACCACTGTTTTCAATACACCCTGTCTTCCTCAGTTGATGAACGCACTGCAGACTGTGTAGGTGCCGTCGTAGGGGCAGGCGCCGTCGATCAGGTCGTAGCACGAGAAGCTGCCGGTGCTCAGTAGGTACATGCAGGGCGGGCAGCCCGTCGTCTCGCGGTCGCACTCGTTCTCGCCGTTTGCGATGCACGTGCTCGACGCGCACACGTCACTTTTAGCGGCCTGCACCACGACGGTCGTCGAGCTGGCGAGCGCCCCCGCGGCCACGGCGACCACGGCGACCACTACGAACGACCGCCGCCGCCGCTGCGCCTTGCACTTGGTCTGCGGCGACATCTTGAGTGCGTAAATCAGTCACTGGCCGATCGATCTCGTGTGTACAGGCCGGCGCTGTTGTATGTGTGCTAGCCGCGTCCCGCCCTTGCCCAACCCGCGCGCCGACGTGCTCGGCGTTGCCTTGGGTCAATGGAGATCCGGGCCCGCCGCTTTCTGCCGACTCGTGGCTCGTGGTTGACGGAGACCAAGTGACGATGTGTAAACCCACCGGCGTCCTAGGCCAGCGCGAGTGCCGCCGTCTATGTCAGCGCGCGCTCTGACTAGCAGTGTCGCCTGTCCCGATACAGGATGGTGCCTACACACGCGGCCAACTGGCGAGCGCCTCTCTTATCAACACTAAGTGCGTGTTACCTGCGCCGCGGCTGGCAGCTCCGGTTCAACTCGGGATCGCGGGGAAGGGAGTGCGACGCCGTAAAGAGCGGCGGCCGTCTACAGCCTGGGAACCGTATCGTCGCGGCGCCAGTCCGCCTTGCGGCGCACAGTGGCCATACGCGTAGAGGTGCCGGCCGGCCGCGCTTTTCCATATTCGCACGGTCAGTCGGCCACATTGTGCCAGTCCGACCATAGTGAAACCAAATGATTTGGGAGGAGAGAGAGGGTGGGAAGCCAGCCGGACGGGCACGTTGGTGGGTTCGCTTTTTTCACTTGCAAAAGTGAAGTCGAGATGTTACTTTCTCAACTCGGGAGCGAATGTATGGAGAATTGTATGGATGGAGCGGAATTACGGCGAGATTTACAGCGAAATATCGCGTTTGCAATGTGAAAATGCGGTGAGATTTTCGCGGCGACTGGCGTCGAAGCTGACGTCGGATCGACATGACGCGCTCAAGAGTTTGAAGGCAAATGGCCTTTACCGAGCGGCAGGAGCGCGTCTTGATGCGGCGGTGACTACACCGGTATGGCAGGCTGAATGGCCTCCGCGGCCTGTAGAGGCGTGGGCGACGCCCCACCTCTTCCTGTTCAACTTGTCAAACGCGATGCACAACTTCCGGCCAAGATGCGCGGGATCGTAATTGATGATTTCTATCGTGATCGTGACCTCCGCGGTGAATTCCACTTTGGAAGGTCCACCGAGCGCAGTGCGTATAAATGCGAGAGCAGAGCCCAAGCGGGATGTGGAGGCGGACGCGCCGCACACGGATCAACTCAAGCTGAAGTCAGCGGCGCGCGTGGGATTGAGACCAGGGATTCCCCGGGGGAAGGTGCGACGGATCCATCGGACAGGCGCTCGACCTGCACGGACAGCAACAAGGCACAGGCCTGATCAGACGCGTTGGTGTCATAGCTGCGTTCAAATACACCTCTTCGGCGCCCCGAAGGCGAGCGGAGATAGATCCTCGCCTAGCGAAACGCTCCGATCTCGAGATCTACAGAGACTAGAAGTGGATGATGGTGGGCTGGTAGCCTGTCCCTTCATACGTGCGGCACGCCTGGGGCTGTCGGGTTCCGCTTGACCTTCTTGCGCGCGTCTTCGTACTGGGTCATGCCGTGTCCGCTACCCACGACGCCCACGCGTCCGTTGACCGTGTCGGGCGACGCGAACATGCTCGTGCCGCGCTTGGACAGCACACCGCTTGCGCCCTTGACCTTCTTCTTGAGCGCCTTGTGCTGGAACACCTTCCAGTCGTGCTGCTTGAGGTTGCGCTCGTTGTCAATGTTCTTGTGGCGGTTCAGGCTCTTGATGGCGCGGATGCGCTTGCGCTTGCGCTCCTTCTCGGCCTCGCTGTCTGTCGGCAGGATCTGCAGGTTCTCCGGGATCTTGATGGGCTTGTCGATCACGGCGGGCGCGGGCTTGATTGTAGCAGGCTTTGCCGTCGCATGAGAAGCGGCGGGTGCAGCTGCGGCCAGCGCCGTGTCCGCCACCGACGCAAGGGGGCGCAAGTATTCGTAGGGCACTTCTTCCGAGTTGCCGTAGCCGTCAAAGAGTACCTGGAAGCCGTGCGCTGTCACCTTTGTCACGGAGCACGTGTAGTACTGCGAGTCTACATAGTACTTGGCCTCGCACTTGAAGCCTACGGAGATGACTGCCTGGTCCGGCAAGTCCGCATGCTTGCTGTCGACGTCGATCGCGCGAAGCGACGACGCAGGCAGCTCATCACGGTTGCCAAACCCAAAGTACACGACGTTGTACGTGTCGCCCGCGGTGAGCGACTCCACATACGCCGGGTACCACGCTCCCTTGGACTGGGCCTCGACCGCGGCGCCGGGGCTGAACGCCAGCTCTGTTCGTTCGCACCACAATGAGATCACAACAAATCTGTTAGCACCCAAGTCCGAGAAGAAATAGCGGCGTTAGATGCGCTCCTGGAAGGCAATCGGCGTGAAAAATGGCAAGCAGCACTGGTTTCGCCTCATGCACGAGGTGTTGATGGTTACCTGGCGCTGAGGTCGTGGTCGGCGGCTGCTCGTCCTCTCGCGCGTCATTACTGCCCGCACTCGCGGCGGATCCGCCCAGCTTCAGGTCGATCTGTGACGCCAAACAGCCACGCTCGTAAGCGTTCTGTAGAGCCATTTGAGCAGGCACAAACCAGTCGCACGGACGCACCGCTTCCTTCGTCAGGCGGATGACCTCCACGAGGTCCGCGGCGATGCTCAGGAACTCGGCATTCTCCGGGTCGGTCTGTAGCAGCTCGTGGATGTTCTGCAGCTGCTCCGTGAACGTCACGAGCCGCGTCTCCAGCTCCTCCAGGCTCGTGTCGCTCGCCACCGCCGCCATTATCGTTCGCGCTCTTACCTTTCGCGGGTTGGAGGTACGCACGAGTTACACGCCATAACCTTTCTATCACGGTAAGATACCGATAATCATAAAATAAATCAGTATCTACCGGTATTGGCTTGACCTACTTGGATCGAAATGTGACGCGAAGGTCGCGCGAGCGCCTGGGGCTTTCCCCTTCGATGAGAAAACGCGGAAGCCCTTTCGACGCACCTCGAGAAAGGCGGGCGCGCGGGTTGAACAGGAAGCGGAGGGCGAAGCGAAGGGCGGGAGTAGCGACACCAAGAGGGAGGCTGCCAGCGTTAGGGCACGACCAGCAACTAGGTGCATGCGTGTTGCGTTGTATCGGCGCGTGGCCGCGGCAAGGGAGAGCGATGAGCGATCGTAGCAGAGGCGAAAAGGACGGCAGCACTCACTTTGTGCTTCGTGGACACATGGACAGAACGAGCACGACAGATCAGTAAGGCGGACGACAGACCGGCACGATGAAGAAGCTGGTGATCAAGCCGTACCGGCAGAACATGGGTATGGACCTGGCGCGCGCGCAGGGAATCTGGGCGTCGCTGCGGAGCGCCATCAACGAGATCTTCTCTCACAACGCGAGTCTACTCTCGTTCGAGGAGCTCTACCGGTGGGTCCCGCTGCTTGTCGATGCGGTTGCTTGAGGCGGAGCGACTGACTCTGTGGGCGTCCGTGTGATGGGGCAGCAACTCGTACAACCTGGTGCTGCACAAGCACGGTGACCTGCTGTACGACGGCGTCATTGGCGTCATCACGGAGCACCTGGAGGAGACGGCGGTGGAGGTCGCTGGCGCATCGGACGATCAGCTCCTGATTGTGCTCAACCAGAAGTGGACCGACCACCAGATCATCATGACGATGGTGCGCGACATCCTCATGTACATGGTACGTACTCGCCCAATTATGTGCTGTATCATCACGGACGTCCACGGTAGATCGCTCGAGTCATGTTGCTGACTATATGTGCACTTGCGTGGTGACAAAATGTAGGACCGCACCTACGTGACCCAGAAGCGCAAAGCGCCCGTGTACGACAGCGGTCTGTACATCTTCCGCGACACGATCGCGCGCAACCCGGCGATCCGCGAGCGCCTACGGAGCCTTTTGCTGCGCAACATTGAGCTGGAGCGCAATGGCGAGCTCATTGACCGGGGGCTGATCAAGAGCATCTTGCGCATGCTCGTCGACCTTGGTGTGCACGCGAACACTGTGTACGAGGATGACTTCGAGTGTTATTTCCTCGAGCGCACACTGGAGTTTTATCGCGCTGAGGCTCAGGCGACGTTGGACATGACGACATGCCCCGAGTACCTTATCCAAGCCGAGAAGCGGCTATTTGAGGAAGGGCAGCGCGTGACCAACTACCTGAACTCGACCACGGAGCATAAGCTGAAGGCAATCGTGGAGACGCAGCTGATCAAGAACCAGGCGAAGGCTCTCGTGGAGATGGAGAATTCTGGCTGTATTGCGCTCTTCCGTGATGACAAGGTCGATGCTCTGCGTCGCATGTACACGCTGTTCCGCCGCGTCCCGAGCACGCTCAACGAGATCAGCGACTGCGTGTTCAACTACATCAAGTCGCACGGAGAAGAGCTGGTCAAGACACAGTCGAATCCCGAGACGGCACTCGATGCCGCGCAGTTCGTTGAGAAGTTGCTCGGCCTGCGCGAAAAGTTCGTCGTTTTCCTCTCGCAGTGCTTCTTCGACGACCCGCAGTTCCACAAGAGCATCAAGCAAGGGTTTGAAGGCTTCATGAACACCAGCACGGTGTGCGCCGGATATTTGGCGCAGTACCTGGACGAGCTGCTGCGCGCGAAGAACCGGCTTGAGGAGGAGATGGATACGCGGGTGACGCAGGTGATTGCGCTGTTCCGGTACTTACAAGACAAAGATGTGTTCGAGGAATTCTACAAGCTGTTGCTCGCCAAGCGTTTGCTGAATGCTCGCGGAACATCGGATGAGGCAGAGAAGCTGGTCATTTCCAAGCTCAAGGCTGAGTGCGGCTACCAGTTCACGTCCAAACTGGAGGGCATGTTCAAGGATATGAGCATCTCGAAGGACCTGATGGAGCTGTATCGGAAGGTGACGGCGGCAAACGCACGTCAAGCGAATGCGACCAGCCTACTTCAGTCGAACGACTACCTACTGGATCCGTCGTCAGCGCTAGCACCTCCTCTATCAGTCCAGGTGCTCACGAGTGGCTTTTGGCCAACGGAGATGGCTCCCATGTGTACTCTTCCTACGGCGCTGACAAAGATGATCTCGTCATTTGAGACCTTCTACCTCGCGCGTCACAATGGGCGGAAGCTGGCGTGGCTGGTGAATATGGGCACTGCCGACGTACGTGCCACGTTCTTTGGAGGCGTCGAAGAAGGGGGAGGCAGCAGGCACCGCCACGAGCTGAGTGTGTCGACGTATCAAGCGGTCATTTTGATGCTCTTCAACCAGAAGTCCATTTGGACCTTCAAAGACCTCTTCGAGTGGACTCGCATCGAGGCGAGTGACCTGAAGCGTCATCTCATTTCGCTCTGCACCCCCAAATACAAGATCCTGATCAAGAGCTCCAAGGGCAAACGCATCGACGAAGAGACCGACACATTCACGGTGAATGACTCGTACAAGTCCAAGCTGCATCGCGTGCGAATACCGCTGGTGTCGCAGAAGGAGTCGTCGCTATTGCCGGCGATGGCAGGCATCGCCTCGAAGCATCCCATCGACGCGCTGCCGCCCACGGTCGCGGAGGACCGCAAGCATCTTGGTACGTTGTCTATGCAATTCACGTTGTCGTGCATTGCTGGATACTAACCTTCATATGTGAATGCTGACCAATTGCCGTGGCCGACGACAGTCGAAGCGGCGATCGTGCGCATCATGAAGACGCGCAAGCAGATGCCGCACAACCAGTTGATCGCCGAGGTGACGCGGCAGATGACGGGGCGCTTCACGCCGTCGCCGCAGCTCATCAAGCTGCGCATCGAAAGCCTGATCGAGCGCGAGTACCTCCAGCGGAGCCCAGCCGACCGGCGGGTGTACAACTATTTAGCGTAAACCTCGCGGCAAGCAGCGAGCGGGAGCTACCAGGACGGTCACAGACGCCGAGCGTGCGCGCCGTCTTCCGCGTTGAATGTTTTTGTCATTTCTACTGGTGCATGACCCCGGGATCAACTAACGGCAGTAACAGTATGAGTGCCTTTCAACGTTGAGGTATGTCTGAGTACTGACACTGGTGGAAATTCAGTCGAGAACTGCTGGAAGTTGCCGAAGTTGAAGTGAAACGGATCAGCTACTCCCACATTAGAGAGCAGTAGTACCGTGACTGCCGTAAAAAAAAACTGCGCGTCTCATAAGTACGCATGCGAACTTTACGCGCGCGCGTCGCCTCGTGGCGCACCATAAAGTTATTACCTCGCTTTTATGACTTATAACATAACATGTATTGATATGGCAACCTACACTTCTCAAAGACCTTGAACATGTTTCCCAGCGCGTCCTTAAAGCGAGGGATCGCGTGGCTTGCAGTCCGCTTCATAGCGACGGGCAGCGCTTATCCTCTTGGGCGGCTCACCAGCATCTCCTGCCGGGTAATTTTGTGCTTCGCCTGCCGTCGCTCCGTCGCCCGACGCGCGCGGACCGGCCCAGCGCGCCGTCCTTCCCGTCCCTCCGCCCCTCCTCTCGCTTGCTTCGGGGCGCCGAGTGAGCGAGGGGGAAGCAGCAGCAGCAGCGTCTTCGTCTTCGCCTCCCCGTCAATGGCCGACAAGTGGCTCTCCCACCGCGCGCAGGCGGCCGCGGCTGCTCCGGAGCTGCGATCCGTCGCCGTGCAGCCGCTGTCGTCCACGCTCATCCACCACTTCCAGGTGCCGGCGTCCAGCGCGTCCAACGCGTCCACGGTCAGCGCCAAGGCCGCGATGGCGCTGCGCTCGCGGGCAACGAGTGCGACGGCGCCGCCGCTGCTTGTGCGCGTGCTGCGGCGCCAGCAGTGGAAGCTGCACGCCGCATGGCTGGTGCTCGCGCTGTCGTTCGCACTCTTCTGCCTCACAGACGCCAGGCAATCGCGAGCCACAGATAACGAAGGCGGCGGCGCGTCCAAGCACGCGACGACGTCTCCCGCCGTGTCCTTTGCGAGTGAACAGCTCTACATTGTGCTTGTGAGCATTCCGGTGCTGGACAAGGTGCTGCCGCTCAAGAACCTGGCCGAGGAACTGCTCTACCGCGGCTACCGCATCGGCTTCGCGCTGCCTGAGGTTCGTGGCTCGCTCTCTCGTTGTGCTGGCGGCCGGGTCGGTTGTTGATCGTCCCGTTGACGCTAACCTCGCTCGATGTGGGACCGACAGAACTACCGGCACTGGGTCAGCGACCTGGACGGGCTCGAGTTCATCTCGCTCGGCAACATTGTGCCCAGGGGACGCGGCAGCTACCGGGACCTGGGCGAGCTCCAGGCCATCGGCGCGTACGAGAGCTACCTGTCCACTCTGCGGTTCTACAGCTCCTTCCAGCGGCCCATGCTTTCGGCGCTGCTTGAGGACCTGGAGGACGACCGCCCGGACTTGCTGATCGTGGATCGGCACTCATTCGCGGGCTTCGACGCCGCCCACACTCTCGAGCTGCCCTACGTGGTCAACAACCCGCACCTCCTGCTCGACATGGACGCACCCCCAGCCTACGTGCCCGCGCCCTTCACCAACTACTCAATGCACGTACGTCTCTCTGGTTGCAAAGACCACTCTGGGCTGCTGCGGAAATCATCCCATCTAACAATGCTGCCACACTATACAAACAGACGCCGAGCGTGCTGGAGCGGTGTCTGAACGGCTACTACCGCCTGCAGTTTCGCCTGGCGCTCGTGCGCGCCTTTGGCGACGTGAACCAGGCGCGCACAGACTTTGGGCTCGCACCCGTGCACGACAAGAATGAACTGCTGGCGCACCAGCTCGTGCTCGCCAACTCGGCCTTTGGGCTCGAGGCATCACGGCCTATGGCGCCGCACTTCGCCTTGGTCGGCCTCCTGCGCTCGCGCTCGCTTTTGAAGGCGTCCCAGTCGAATTCGGCGATAGAATCGGGCGCGTCTGTTCGGTATTCGCTGCCGGCGGCGCTAGTAAGCTGGCTCGAGCAGGGCAATAATCTCAAAGGTGGGCGTCAGACCACATCGAGGGCCAGCGACCTCGTGTACATCAGTTTCCCGCCCGACGTGCCGCTCGCCCCCGAGTTTGTCGTGCAGCTGGTACGTTTGCCTACTCTGCGAATCGCATTTCCATCCGTGTGACTGATCGACGACTCGGACATGGTGCAGCTGGACGCGTTTGAACGCGTTGATGCGCGACTGCTGTGGAAGGTGACGCTGCAGGAGCGCGCGGCGTTCGACCTACGCGCCCGGGCGCGCGACTCGGTGTTTTTCCTAGGCGAAGGCGACCTCTCACCGGGCGACGCCGACGCCGCGGTGCTGTCGCGGGTCCATGCTTCAGCCGTGCTCACGCCCGGCAACCTGCCCACTGTCCAGGAGGCGCTCGTTGCCGGCGCGCCGATCGTCGGTATCCCCTTCTCAGCCGACCAGGTGAGCTCTACTTGTCGGTGATAATCCTATTTGGTTCACAACACTCACTTGCCTGTGTGTATGTGCTGCGACTACCCTGTCAGTGGGAGAACGTGAACGCTGTGACTCGTGCTGGTGCTGGCCTGACGCTCGACGGCGCGCAGTTCTCGGCGCAGAGCGTGCACGACAGCGTCCAGCGTCTGTTGCACGAGCCGACGTTCACGCGGGCGGCCAAGCGACTCGGCCAAATCGTGTCGGCCGCGGGCGGTGCTCCCCGCGCGGCGGACGCGATCGAGGCTGTGCTCATGACCGGTCAGCGCGGGGCCGGCGGCGCGTCGTTCCTGCTGCCCATGCGCAACCTGCAGCCGCTGTACAAGACGTACCTGGTGGATGTGTACTTTGTCTACGGGGTGATCCTGTGCGGCGCGTTCGTGATCCTGCGCACGTTCCTGGCGGTCTTGCTCGCGGTCTTTCAGCCGCTCGTGGACGAGCTGGACCTGGAGGACCTGGAGGAGGACGAGCGCGCGGCACTGGCCGAGGCCTCCAGCGTCAACGCGAACGCGGCCGGCGTTTCCGATCACGGCGGCAGGCGCAAAACGGCGTACTAGAGCGCGGAAAATCGACCAGAAGTGCATTCTCTTGGATGGGAATGCTCCCTCATTGAGGCAAAGCGAGCAGAGAATGACATTGGGCAATACAGAGAACAGCTCGACCACCATGGAGGTTGGCATTGCCTGAACAATCGAGCGGAGGTGGTGGACATGCGGATGATGCGCTTAATGGTATGGCACACAGGTCAACGGCAGGAGCAGGAGCAAATGTTTCGAGGCGGAGCCATTGACAGCGTTGGGAGATCAGGGAATGACCGTGGAGACCAATGCAACCCTAGAGAGGAGCAGTTGGGGATTGTAGCCATGAGTGTCGGGCTGCGTCACGGATCGCTACACTTCAGCGTACAGTCTGGTTGTGTACATACAATGTGTCCTGTGGTGCTGCGACGCGCTTTGTGCCGATAGCCACGATGACTGACTCCATACTCGGCGTGACGCGCCGCACTGACTGGTCAGGTGGGTATCTTGATGAATACATATACTTTCCTGGTTCGGAGCGACTTGCCATTTTCTATCCTGATAATTGCATGTATATTATCATTATTTATTGGACCTGGAGCGGCGTGACACATGGTGCGGAGGAATAACTGCTGATCATTCTGACTCCCTCCTCGAATTACATCTTCCATACTGAACGCCATATAAAACCTTAGCATTACAGTGGCGGATCTCGTTCGGAGATCCAGTCGCCCACATCGCCCGCTGATTGGTTCAAAACACAAATACAATCTTTTCGTTGGCTAAAACCCTCCACTCGGGATGTCACCAGCACCACCCTCCTCGACACAATGGCGCATCACCGCCCCTACACTTCTAAATTGTACTACGGTTCACTATGGCGCACGTCCCGCTTCTCTATGGAAATTATCCCTCCTTCCTTTCTATTTTCCGCGCTCTTTTACATGCTGCTTTCAGTGTAGCGCCTCATATTATAATCCCCCACACTACCGCAGTGTCCAGCGTCGAGTCGCCGCCGCCGCGATTATTAGCAAGCAGGCGGCCCGCGCGCGTCATTATTAGCGCCGCTCGAACATCCAGGGAGGGAGGGCGACCGTCGCACTCGGTGGGGACGACCAGCGCCCTACCCGAGCAGGGCGGCCAGGTAAGAAGCCGGGACGCGCGCCATCGAGCACTAGAGGCGACACTAGACGACAGGGCGGACGAGGGCAAGCGCGATGGAGGGGGAACCCTCGCTGCCGGCGCCGCTGGCGCCGCCACAGACGCCGTACGCCAAGCTCGAAACGCCCGTCAAGCTGCGCGCGCGCGAACTGCACAAACAGGACACGTTCAACAGCGACGAGGCCGACGTGGGGACGGCGGCCGTGGCCGTCGTTGTGTCTCCAGTGCCCGACGCAGGGAGGAAGACGATGGCCTCGCCGAGCCGTTCGCGCGTGAGCGGCGCGGACGCCATGGCGTACGACATCCAGGCGGCCGAGCGCAGCAACAGCAACAGCTCCGGGGACGAGAGGGACGAGGACGAGGATCCCGCGGACGAGGCTACGGTGCACCTGAGCTCCATGCAGCAGCAGCCCGAGGGTCACGGCGAGCGTCCGCAGCAAGGACAACAGCAGCAGCATAGCCACCGCCAGCAGCAGGAGAAGGACCCACAGCAGCTGCCGTCGACCTACCTGAACGGGCAGTTCCAGCTCAACTCGTACTTCGCGGTGCGGCTGCTGCGGTTCGCGCAGCTCGTGGCGGCGCTCGACCTGGCGGCACTTGCGTGCTTCTACTTCTACCGGCGCGACGCGACCATCGAGCACGGCGGCATCTGGGTGCCCGCGCCCATCGAGATGCTGCTGTCCACCGAGCACAGCTGCCGCACAACCGTCGCGCTAGCCGCGCTCGTGTATCACCTCTTCCCGGCGATCGTCGTGCTGGGGCTCCCGGCCTCGGGGCTCCGCGTGTTCGAGCCCTTCCGGCGCGAGCAGCGCATCGACCGCGGCGGGCGGCTGCAGAAGGTCAAGCGCACCATATTCCTGCAGGTCTGCGAACTCGTGGGTGTCTTCATCTTCCTCTACCTGGTCATTGTCACGGGCTTCTTCGTCTACTTCTTCACGAGCGGCCGGCTCTTCGCCGACTGCGACGGCAACCTCGCCGTCTACCTCTTTTGCGTCGGCGCCGTGCTCGTTTACGCCCTCGTCTTTGTCGTTGTGCGCTGCTTCGCGCGCTTTCGCGAGCACCTCAAGATGCAGCTCGGCGCCTTCAAGGAGAGCGACCAGACGGGCGACGTCAAGGCGCACATGCTGCGCTCCAAGCGCCGCCGGAGACGCCGCCGCCAGCACCTGAAGCACCAGGCGTCCGCCAACCACGACAGCAAGGGCAAGACGACCAAAAACAACGACCCAGAGATCGTCGCGCCGTCCACGCCGCCGCCCACACTGCCTTCAAGGTCGCAGCTCGTGAAGGAAGTGCGCAAGCGGCTCTTCCGCGGGGCGCAGTTAGGAGATCTGAGGTTGCTCAAGCGGTCGCTGCGCGTGGCGCGCACGCACTTGGGCGACAACTTTGCTAACGAGCTGTACGCGGACCCGTCCATGGTCTTCGGCGTCTTTGGGTTCGCGCGCAAGAACCCGCTGCACGTGGCCGCGTACCAGGGCAACCTCGCGGCCATGGACCTGCTCATCCGCATCGGCGGACTCAATGTGAACGCCTTCGATAAGGTCTCGCGCGTGCGCCTGAGCACGGGCGACCTCTTCTGGTACTTCGCGCGCTTCATCATCCCCAAGCCCGTTGTGTCTGCCGACGAGGCGTACGCGTCGTCCATCTTCAAGACGACGCTTGTCACGCCGCTGCACTGCGCCGTGTCCACGGGCCGGCTCGAGGCCGTGCGCTGGCTGATCGAGCGCGGCGCCGACGTGAATCTGTGCTCCAAGTCGTCCTACCGCTGCGAGCACAAGCTGCCGCCACTATTCCTCGCCGACAACCCCGAGATCGTGCGCGTGTTGCTCGTGAACGGCGCCAACCACCTCGCCATCCCCGACCCGGGGCACATGAACACGCTCACGGTGCTGCAGCTCGCCTACCTGCGCGGCAACTACGCCGTCGCGCAGGTGCTCGAGGACTGGGGCGGCGACGTGGCGCTGACGCCGCTGCATGCGGCCGCCGCGCGGAACGACGTGGCCATGATCCGCTCCTACTTGCGGAGGAGAGTCAACCCCGACTGCCTCGGCGAACTTGGATACGTCGGCCTCAACAAGCGCACGCCGATGCATTGGGCTGCCATCAATGGAGCAGTTGACGCCGTTGAGATCCTTCTGGACGCTGGGGCGGACCCCAACTTCCCGGACGCGCGAGGACGGACGCCACTGCACTGGGCTGCGCGCGTGAACTGCTTGGACGTCGTGCGAACGCTGCTTTCCCCTGAGCGCAATGGCTCAAGCGGCTGCGTGGCGGACCCCAACGTGGTGGACGAGAGCGGCATGACGCCTATTCTGTGTGCTGCCTGCGCGGGTGGCACGACGCGCGAGATGTTTGCGGCGCTCACCGCCGCAGGAGGAGACATCAACTTCCCGTTAGCCACCACTGGTGACACGGCGCTGCACTTGGCCGTCAAGCTCGAGGACCTGCAGACGGCACTGTCGCTGCTGAGTTTAGGCGGCGACATGATGCGCACCAACCGCGACGGACTGCGCGCGATCGACTGCACAACGTCCACGCGGCTGCAATTTGCGCTCAAGCGCGCGGCCGGCCATCGCGACGTGATGATCAGTTACACGCACTCACACAAGGAGTTCGCGCTCAAGCTGCGCAAGTCGCTCGAGGCCGCCAACATCACCGTCTGGCTGGACCTGATGGACCCGAGCGGCATCGGCGGAGGCTCCGTCTGGCGCGAAGAGATCGCGCGGGGAATCGCCAACGCCGCGGTGGTGCTCTGCGTACTCACGGAGGACTACGCGCAGTCCGAGTGGTGCCTCAAGGAGCTGGCGCTCGCCAAGCAGGTGGGCACGCCCATTCTCGCGCTGTCGACGGAGCGCGCGCCCATCTCCGAGGAGCTCCAGGTGTATCTGTACACGCGTCAACTTGTGCCATTCGAGCCGGCCATCATCAGCATCGAGCGTGTGGCCGCCAGCGACAGCGGCAGCAGCGGCGAAGAGGCCAGCAGCACCGGCAAAGCGACAGTCGTGCGGTACACGTACGACGAGGAGGCGTACAAGAACCAGCTGACGATGCTGCTCGACGGCCTGCGGGACGAGATCGAGAAGCGCAAGGTGGGCGACATGAAGCGCAACCACTACCTACGCCGCCAAGAGACCGTCCAGCAGCAGCTTCTCGGCATGTCGTCGAGCGGCAAGCAGTGGATGCTGCAGCATACGGCGTCGGGGGCGAGCCACAAGAGCCGCAGCGGTAGCTCCAAGCGGCTACTCATGGAGTACTCGAACGGCCAGCAGAAATTCGACGAACGTGCGCTCGAAATGTCGTCCACGGCGCTCACTGGCGGGTACGAGGGTGTCGGCGTCGGCGACTTCACGACGAGCGACAGCGTGTTCAACTCGTCTCGATCGTCCTTCTCCATGATTGACACGGCGCTGATCAACAACACCAACAGCAACATGAGAGAGCTCGAGGTGGCGCCCATGCCTATCGGGAACTGCCGGGGCCCGCGGCACCGCGTTGGGGGCTCCAGTCGCTCGATCCGCTCGGTGGGCAGCAGCAACGGGCTCGCGAGCACTCGTGGCGGAGGCCGGCGGCTCAACTTCGACCTCGGTGGTGGTCCCAGCGGCGGTATGAGCCGCGTGAGCAGCGCCAGCAGCATCAGCAGCATGAACGACGAAGGGTACGGCGTGTCGGACAGCATCGTCATGGACACGGGAGGCTACTACTTCCACAAGCCCAACCTGGCCGAGTTCCGCGAGCAGGCGCGTTCGAACGGGAGGCGCAGGACCAACGGGTCGAACGGCGCTGCCGAAAGCCCGTACGTGAGCGAGAGCATCGTCGACACTTACCAGGAGCTGGCGACGGCGACGGCGGGCGGCGAGCAGTTCGTCTTCATCTGTCACGGCGACTACCATTACCGGTTCGTCAAGAAGCTGTGCGTCGAGCTGTGCCGCGAGGGCGGGCTACGCTGCTTCGTGGACCGCAGGCATCTGCTCGCGCGCCAGGAAACGGGCGACACGGACGTCTCGACGAATTTCACGGCTAGTGGCAGCCGCACGCTCGCCGACACGAACATCAGCAGCAGCGGCGCCATGACGGACAGCCGGCGCCACCACCTGCACGGTGAAGAAGACCTGTCGCGACGCATCCACGAGGCCAAGGAGGCGATCCTCAAGTGCTCGGCGTTCGTGCTGCTCGTGTCCGAGAAGACGCTGGCGAGCGAGCTCGTGCGCGACCAGCTCGCGTTCGCTGAGGACAAGGGCAAGAAGATCCTGCCCGTCGTGGTCGACCGGCTCGAGTTCTCGCTCGACATGAAGTACTCGCTCGCGCGCAGCGAGTTCTTTCACTTCTTCTCCAAGGGCGACATGATGGGCTTCGACCGGTCGCTCGCGCGGCTGCTCGATGCCGTGCGCGAGGAAGTCTACGGCATCAGTGTCGACTCGCGGCGGCATCAGCTCAAGCAGCAGCAGCAGCAGCAGAACCGGGTGCCGCCGCCGTCCCTCGCGACCTCGGCGCTCGACGAGGACGAGCACTACTACTACAACGAAGACGGCGACGACGACAACGCCACGTCGCAGTATTCGGCGCAGTCCTTTCGCAGCTTCGTCGGCGCGGACTTCAGCAACACGGGTGGCGCACACCCGATAACGCCTGGTAGCAAGCTTCGCGGCGGGTTCAGCGACCTGTGCGAGAGCTTCGTGGCGGAAGGCGCGGACATTGGGGATGTGGACCAAGCACTGCTCTCTCAGCACTACCGGGCGCCGTCGAACGCGTCGATGGCGTCGCTGCGTCGGCGGAGGGGAATGAGCTCGCCCACGTTCCACGGCGCCGCCGGCTTCAGCGTGGCCAGCTCGCGGGGAGAGACGACGGGCTTCGGCCTGCCACCCACGCGCTTGTCGCAGTCGTTCGTGGATGCGTCGTCGTCTCGCGCGGCGGCGCTGCACCCGACGGGCTCGACGCGCGGCATGGCGTCCGATATGAGTCTGTCGCAGTCCATCATCGGCAACTTTTCGTCGATTGTCGGCCGCATCTCGGACGACGAGCTGGACGACGACGAGCTGGACGGCGACCTGTCCTTCGCCGGCATCCACGACGAGGACCTGGACGACTTCGACGACGGCTACGGCGACGACAATGCCGCGGGACACTACAGCATCGGCAGCAGTCGCGGAGGAAGCACGCACTATAGCGGCGGCTCGGACGACGACTACGCCATGTCGTCCACGCGCACGTGGCCGCAGCGGTCGCCGGTGCTCGCGCCCATGGCGCGGCACCAGCACGTGATCGGTATCATCAACGAGGACGGCGACTTCGAGGCGGCCGAGCGGCAGACCGAGGCCCGGCGGGGGCTGTGCGTCGGCGGCCAGAACGAGCAGCGATCGGGTTCTATCAGCATCCTCGAGGAGCCCGCGGACGCGACCGCCAACGCCGCCGCCAACGCCATCGACGCCATGCTTGCCGCCCCCGCTCCCGCTCGCGATTGAGGAGATGGAAGATGGGAAAGTGTGGAGATTGTGCGGGATGTGGATTGGATCCTTTGGTATGTGTCGAGTGTGTTGACCCTGAGAGGTTTTCGACCGTTGCGATACAATAATGTTATTATGACAGCATTTTGATCTTAGTGAAACTTGAAAAGTTCGATAATTGCATTTATACGACCACCGACATTTATAATAGATTGCTTTTCTAAAAATCAGTTACAGTTATTATGTTGATCCTCAAATGACTTATTTTTAATCGAAATGGTAAATCACTAAACCATCTTCCTGCCTTGTCCCTTCCACCTTTACTGCAACTTTATACAGTACGCGCCATAATTATCCGAACGAAATTGATTTCGCAATAGCTTCCCGAAAATTGCACTAAATTCGCTGCAAATTGCACTAATGAGCGCAGCGAAAAACGAGGATTCGCTCCATAGTTTTTGTTTGTCAAGGCGAC
>JAASGW010000325.1:0-33276 GCA_023334395.1 Phytopythium sindhum
CTCCGTAGGCGGCGTCGTGACCGTCAGGCGTCTTGATGCCAGCGAAGCCGCCCTCCCCATCCTTCTGCTGCGTGTGCGAGGCACCACTGAGGTACGACAGCCGGGCCGCGGCGTCTCCTTCGAGCGGCGTCTTCAGACCTCCCCACTGAGCGTTGACTGCTGCCATGCTTGCCGACTTGCTGGTTGGTTGGTCGGTGGAGGTGTGAGGACCGTGGCAAATGGGAGAATGAGCTCGAGTGAGCCCGGCGCTAGACCTCGGGTCGGCGCCTCATCTCGAGGGAGGCAGCGGACTCGGGGCAGTCAACGGCGCTCTTCCCTCTGAGAGCGGGCGTTCTGATGGATTGATTGACCGCGGGCACATACGAAGGGGATCGGCTGATCGATTGAAGAGACCTACCGACTGGACGCGAGCAAGTATATCGGATAGCGACCGTGCCAGTGTAATGCGCATTCGGCCGCGCTCACATATCGAACTCTCACTTACGACCGGCTCGCTGATCCCTGGAACCTCTCAATGAGAGGTCTCATGGCACTGCACCTGCACGCTTCCCCAATGGCCGCGCTCGGAGCCGCCACGGCGTTTGACGCCGCTCTGACCGCTGATTACCGCGCGAGGTGATTGGGCGCGCGCATTTAGTTGCGGTGCAAAGCAAATCGGCAAAAGTCAATCTCCGTCCACAGTACTCAGCCAGAAAATGGGCCGCCGGCCGACGCTGCACCGCCGAAAGTCACGCAGACACTTGATGCCCTCAGCGGGAGCGACTGTCTCTGTTAAGAACTGGACGCCACGCATGGCGAGGCTCACGGCGGTGAGCCCGTCCGTGATGCTATCGATGCCGAATGTGTCCTTGCACACTGTGTACTGCACTATCAGAAACGGCATCAGCATCTCCTGAAACAGCTAGAGAGCTCGGTGAAGATGCGGCACGTCGGTGAGGTATGTGCATCACATCCAGGGAGATGTAAGTGACCCGGACAGGGCGAACGCGTTCATTGGGCGGCTCGGAGCGGACAAAAATGGGACGCCCGGTGCATATGAGACCGGACGGCACATATTATATGCTGCTTGGCCCGTCGCCGAGCGATCGATCCTTTCCTATCTGCGCGAAGCAACTTTGCATGAAGGCTCTGGTCTCAGTGAGACTCTCACCGACTGTGCAAGCAAAGCCTTGGAGGTGGTGCAGTAGTGTTCGTATCGATGTGCAATTGTGAATTCCCCATCGCGACAGCACCGAGAGTGTCCATCTCCAATTACTACAGGCTATGAATTCCCCGTCGTGGCAGCACTGAGTGTCCGCCTCCAATTGCTTACCACGAGAAACATGCAGATCGTCGTTCCGTGCGCCCTAACGAGTAAGTCAGAGGCCCTTTCCTCGCTCTCAGCCGCCTTACTCTTGCGCGGTGCGGACGCACTCGGTGACGCGTTCGAGGTACTCGGGCGAGACGCCGCAGCAGCTGCCGACGATCTCGGCGCCGTACTCGACCCAGCGCAGCGCAAAGTTGGCGAACAGCTCCTTGTCCATCACGGGGCGCATCTCACCCGACACGAGCTTAGTTTCCATCTCTCCAGCGCGCGAGCGCGGCGAAATACGGTCGCCGAACCCGCCGAGACGGATGCCGCGCTCCCGGAGCTGGTCCTTAATGCCGCTCTTGTCCTCGCCCAGGCTCTTGAGCGCCTTGGCAATGTCTTCAGGCTGCGAGCAGTTGAACATAACGCCGCTCAGTAGGCTACTGCGGTTACCGCTCTCGGCGCGCGCGTCGCAGAACTCGACCAGCTTACGGATCGCCTTCGCCACGTCTTCACCGCTGCGGAGTTGACCGTCGCAGCTGAGCGCGAACGAGACCAAGATGGGCTTCTGCAGGTGCTCGACCGCCTCGTACGCTAGCTCGGCCTCCTTTAGCGACGACATGGACGTCGCCAGGAACGAGTCCACGTACTCATACAGTGCGTCCGCGATCAGCGCGTACATGTCGACGCCCTCTTGATGGTCGATCGTGCGGTCCGAGCGGAAGCTGGGCATCAGCGGCGGCAGCAGCCCGCAGATCTTGACGCGCTCCTGCCCGCCGGCGATGTTGCGCGTCTCGCGAGCCAGCGACCCCGCCAGCCTGGTGAGCTCGCGCACTTCGTCGACCGTGAAACCCAGGCCGGGCACGACGTGGAGATTGCCGGTCGCGAGCAGCGTGGCGCCCGCCTTGATGTACGCGTCGTAGACGCTCACCACCACCTCATGGTACGAAGGCGAGGCGAGCGCCGAGGCCGAGAGCATGTTGCGGTCGTTGGGGACGCCGCGGCTGAACAGCTCCTCCGAGATGTCGCCCGCCAGGACCTCGACCGACGAGGACTGCGGCATGGCTAGACTGATAGAGTGCTGTTGAGTGGCGGCTGGAAGTGTTGGCAACGTCGTAAGGCGATTGAGGCGGAAGCTAAAGTGACCAACGACAGAGCTAACTAGAGCTTGGAGGAAGGGGCGTAGGCAAGAGAGACAGGGATCGAGAAGCGGACGCGAACGCCGCCATTTTCCAACCGCCACATCGGTCGCGCGCCTATAGAGGCGCCAAGGTGACGCCCTTGTCCCAGAAAGAAGCGAAATGCAAGTCCTCCCTCGTGATCTCTTGGCCACGCCTCGTGGCCTGCATGCACTACCACCACGTCACATGTATACCGTGCATACTTACCATGCTCTTCATATATCACATTTCAATATGACTTCATACCGAAACGATACTATTCATACAATAGGACGCGTGTCCTATGAAGGGCATGTCAAACTCCAGTTGAAGCGCAACAACGGATTCCATAATTATATCGAATCAATTACTGAATGATCTTTTGTGTGTGATGCCATATATATCCCAACTCGTAATTGAATCGGACGCTCAATTCATTGTTGCCCTTGGAGACCAAGCAGAACACTACGAACACCTTTCGATCTGGGGGCAATCATGGCCAACGCGGAGGTGGACGCGGGCGCGGCGGTGCCGTTCCTGGCGCTGGACGAGCTCTCGTGGGCGCGCGCGGCGCTGACGCTGCTGTGCGCGGTGATGCTGCCGCTGATCCTGCACCGCATTTTCTATCACAAGCGCGCGCGGCTGGACAGCTCGGTCGGCATGGGGTCGCTCAAGGACTACATGCACAAGGTAGATCTCCATCTCGCCGATGGTCTTCGCTTGGATGAAGTGGAGTTGGCTGACGGTGGCTTTTTTTTCAATGTAAAGCACGGGATGAGCGAGCTGGACGCTAAGTTCCAGGTGGCGGTGGACTTCATCGCCTCGCGTGGGGGCAGCAGGCTGTCGAACGAGCAGGTAGCATGGTTGGTATCGACCGAGGCGTGTGCTCGCTTCTGTCCGCTTGGGCGCTAAATCGTTGGTGAATGGACGAACTTGTGGACGTGCAGCGGCTGACGCTGTACGCCTTCTACAAGCAAGCGCACTTTGGCAAGTGCACAATCGACAAGCCCTCGGCCGCGGACTTCGTGGGCAGCGCGAAGTGGTAAGCTGATTATCACTGCGTGACTGCTTTCATGACGAAGCACTCCGACAAAGAATCATGTACGATAAACCACGCGCAGGGAGAGCTGGAAGGCGCTCGGCGATATGGACCAGGAGGCAGCCAAACAGCAGTACCTGCAGGAGGTGCAGGATCTGTTCGACGACTTCGACGTTCGCGGCGCTCCGGCAGCCGCCAAGGGGTTCTTGGCGGCTCCGCAGGCCAAGAGCGAGGAAATGATGCTGGGTGGGACGATGGTGGGCGCCGTCAGCATGCCCAAGGTCGACATGTAAGGATATCTTGTGCGTTTATATCTATCGGTGATGGAGTTTGGTTGTTGTTTGCTGATGTTGGTGTCATGGCGTTGCATCTCTCAGGACGACGGAGGAGTGGGAGGTCAAGGAGGACGTGTTCCATTTCGCGAGCACGGGAGACGTGGACAAGCTCGTCGCCGCTTTAGCGAACGGCACCAACGTCGACGCACAGGTGAGTCGCATGGCCGTCATTGGGTTGGTGGATGTGGTTCGCAGAACGTAATCTGTTGTGTATGTCGATCGACTGATTGGCAGGATGATGAAGGGCGGACGATGCTCCACTGGGCGGTCGACAGGGAACAAACGGGTGTGGTGGAGGAGCTGCTGAAGCGCACTGCGTCACCGAACATCCAGGATGCTGATGGCATGACGGCGCTGCACTACGCCGCCAGCTGCGACCACGAAGAGATGGCCCGCCTGCTCGTACGTAGCCGTTCTCAGCACGCACCGAGTCGTGCACGCGGTATATTGACGTCGCTGTTGTTTGCATTTGATTGACCGCATTGTAGGTCGGCTACGGCGCGCTCACAGACGTGGAGGATGGCGACGGCGACACTCCGCTGACGGTCGCGTCTTCGAACACCATGCAGTCTATTCTGGCGGCCGGGAAGCGGCAGGCCCAGTAGCTGACGCTGCAGCGCGCCGTGACTCCATTGGGCGGCACTGGACGCGTCCACACAGTGCAGTGGGCGTACTCCTAAGTAGAGGAAGAGCTTGGTCGCATTGCCGCTTTGTTCTCTTGGATTTCCTTTGGAGAACGTGGAGAAGAGAAGGCGATCTTGCGAGAATCGAACAGGCGTCTTCGAGGAAGCAGTTCTTACAGATTTTTGCGCAAAAAAGAAAGTGACCAGCCGTTTCCGTTTACAGTACCCACAGTCGGTTTCTTATTTCTTTTTCAACCCAGACGAGCGCTGGACGGAACCGAAACGTCTGCCGCAACAGTGGAAATCGCCATGGCCAGTGGCCACAAGTGAGCAGACCCAAGCACTGACCCAAGTAAGTTCACGCTTGGGCTTGAAAGTGCATGACAACATCCGGGGCGAGTCGAGTGTCTTTATGCCTGGGTGATGCTGATGAAGCGCACTAACTTTAGTCCAGGTGGGTTCATGGGAGATGATGCAGTGTCCGAAGATCGGGCGACTCATCGGCGGCGAGTGATGGTGAGATGGTGACGTCTGTGCGAGAAGAAATGGTCGCTCTGATGACGCGCTGAGAACGTTCCCCGTGGGTCCGGATGGGATACATGTACACGCTCACGATCGAACGAGAGACTTGGCGTGATGATGGCATTGCTGTTGATGCTGGAAAAATGGGGACACGACCACCGTGAATGACTTGGACCCTGCCTCCCAACACCGTGATGGAGGCTCACGAAGACCGAGAAGATCAGATAAAGGGTATCTCCCCATGACGGGGGGTTGGTAGATTTTGGCGTTAAGTATCGACAAATGCTACCGTTACAACTACTGCTAGCGCGCGCTCTTGAGTGAATGGACACCCCAAGAAGCGGTTGGATTGGATTGGTGGGTGCTTCAGGCCGTCCTCATCAGCGAGCGCCGACCACGCTTCGAGTGGTATGCTCGCGTACGCGTCGCGTCGGGTGGGGTCTAAATAAACTGGTCGAACGGCAGCTCGTGGTCGTCCAGCTGCTCGGCGTACTTGATCAGGTCGACGTGGTGCTTCACCGGCACGTTCCGAGGAGAGATCATCGTCAGCTCCTCCATGGCGCGCGCGAATGACACTTGGCGAGCCTGCTTGCACGAGCGCAGCGCCGTGCGGCTCTTGGCGATCTCCTCGTCAGACGGCACAGGCGTCACATTGAGTGCGCACGCGGCTCGTGCATCGCTGCTGAAGGCGAACTCGACCGTCTTGCCCACGGCAATCTCTTGGCGCATGGTCGCCTCGCTCTCGGGCAGATCAAACGGAATCACGAGCGGCATCTTCACCTGGAACGCCTGTGTGCTGTTCGCGCTGCTCATCGCGCTGACAGCACTCGGCGGAGCCTTCACGTTAGCCAATCCGCTCACCGACTTGGCGCGGGTGTTGTTGTCGACTCGCAGGTTGTGCGGGATGATGAATCCATGCGATCCCTGGATGTCAATGACAGTGCCGCAGTGCAGAACATTGAGAGTGCTGCTCATCTCAGCCGCGGCCGCGCTGTTGCGGCGCGACGCCACGCTCTTTCCACCAGCAATAGCCACAGATGTTGTAGCAGCCTCAAGCGCACCGAGGTCAGCCGACTTTCGTCGCCCGTTCGACGAGTTCGACGTCGAAAAAGAAGCCTTCGCAGCCGGCGGGGGCGACACGATAGCCGGAGACACATCGTTCAACGGCGCCGCGCCCAGCTCCACCTTGGACGTGTGGAGGTTGTTGTTCGCGGTCGCCTTCGTGTTACCGCGCGCCTTGCCCTTGGCGCTCACCGTCTTCACCGTCGACATGTCAGTGACCGTGACCACTTTGGGCACGTTCTTCTCCATCTCCTTGTCCAGGAAATCCTGGTACGACTCGACCTCCTTGGGGTGCTTGAACTCCTGGATCGCGCTGAAGACACTCATGGCAATCATCACCAGACCGGCGAAGCTCATCCACAGCTGGTAGCGGCCCACCAGCGTCATGCCCACGAGGATGAGCGAGACCATCACCAGGCCGATCGCCAGCGGGCGCAGCGCGGAGAAGTTCTTGTATTCGGTCGCCTTGGTCGCGGCCTGCGTCGTCATGGTGCGGATCGTGCGCACGCCCTTGCGCAGCATCTTGCCCGACGACCGCGCAGCCTCGGCCGCGCGGCGCGTCTTGGCCGACGAACCGCCTCCCATCACTCGCTGCAGACTTGTTTCTTTATCCGCTACTGCGTTCTCTTGTTTAGTGCTTTCCGGTCGACTCAAAACTGGGCAAGCGACAGATTTCACGTGGCTGTCGTTCGCGTCCTAGGCATTCACACGGAGGGAAAACCATACCGATATGAGAAACGGGCGGAACACTCGGTAGGGAGGGAAGGAGGGAGGACGATCCTCCCGCTCCGTCGCCAGCGCTTACCTCTGGTCGATCCGCTTCGCCGCTGCTTTCACGCGGCCTGTTCCTGCTTTTCGGCTTTTCCGCTTTGGTTTTCCCCCTCACCGCTCGATTTGCTGGTGAGAGAGGGGGAGATTTACAGCTTGACGCCCGGGCGGAAAGTTCCTCAATAAAGTGCAGAAAACTAGGCGTGCGTGATCTGCCCTGGCCGGGCCGAATGACTTGACGTTAGTATATTATACTGAGGACAAGATATTGCGCGTCGGAAGGAGCGTAACCGCACAAATCAGCCTACTGTGCACGGGTACAGTGTACCTGTGGACCCTTGCCCTACCCGCTGATTCAATTTTCGCACCAGATGCAATCACCTAACCGCTTCAGCTCGCTATTACACCTCGCACAGCTTTCCCATACTGAGACACCTCCAATTACGAATACATTGAGCTAAACGTTTTCATTCATTGCTAATAAATAACCCAGAAATGATCTGCTAAACTTAATGACACGCAAAAATTGGTTGGCTGAATCCGTCTGGTACGGCAGCTGGCTTTCACGAACAGCTGGTGAATTGCCTGCCACTGCTGGTGCGTTGGCAGCGGCTCGTCCGCCCAGCGTCCCGATAGACCAGCAAGGGCAAACGCAAGCGCAACTTTAACGCCAGCGATTAAAGGTTGGGCCAGTCTCATGCTAAACACTGGCTCTCGCGACCTCCATCAATGGTGTTCGCCTTTCCGGCCGCCAGTCGGCCCCGCTCAACATCATCATTAGTTCCACGTTGCTCCTCTTATTTCCAGCACCAGATCCAATCATCCGGGAGTCAGCCGACAGCCGCGAAACGAATCTAAAAAATGCTCGCAACAGCTGAAAAACCTCCGCCAGCAGCACCAAAATTAAAATTCTGCGCTTATCAACCGCTTCGGTTGACATGAAATGCCAATTAACGCATGCATGATTTCTGGTGACGCGTGCGTTGACCGTAATTCAGCCAACGCGCGCACGCGCAACGAGGTGATCAATATCAGCGACGGGCAGTTTGCGCGTGCCGGGTAGGCGCCGTCACCGCCGACACAGACAAGTGCGAATCGTGCGACACCTCCGCCCGCCCGTGCCCAACGATCCGCCGCGGCAGCCACCGTACCAGTGAAATGCACGGCACAAAGAGCGGCGAACAGCGCGAGTGTACTGTTTCCAGTAAACTGTGGACGCCGTAGCTGAAACGGCAAGAGAAACAATGGCGAAGACACACGCCCCACCGCAATGCGAAACGTCTCGACGGACACCCACACGAACATTACACAGCACGGCATAATACAGCAATGTGCGTAAATATGCAACGGGCTCATCTCTAATATTCTTGCAACAATTATAACATAATTTTTTCTAAATCATTAGATTTTGTATTTATAATCTGACTTAGGCATTAATATTCTAGCTTGAATAATATATATTAGACATTGCATATTCACGCACATTACTGTAGCCGCCAACCAGCCAAGGCGTCCTCGTGCTCAGGTCAGGAGGCGAAGACGCCGCCGCATTCGCTTTCCCAGGTGTGCGACACGACGTGCTGTAAACTCGCCCAGCTTTCGCCTCTGCCTGCCTGTGGGCGACCAGCAAGTCAGCACTACGTCCAGAGTAAACAAGGACATCTGGGAGCAGTAAAGTTGCGCGAACGCGTCAGCGCCAGCAGCAGAACTGGTCAAAAAGGGGCGAGATCCGGTCTAATCCACTCGTAGTACCGTGAGGAGAAAGTGTGCAGCACTCCACGTTGAAGTCACCCGCCTTGAAGGAGGAAATCACCCGAAGCGCAAAAGTCCGAAAAAGGCCGCGCGCGTTTAACATGGAGCAAGGGTCGCCGTGAGCTCAGGTCTGAGTGTGCGTGGGGATGCCTCTTCTGTGTATCGGCGGCCGGGCGATCTGGCCGACGGCCGGTGGCGAAGGGGCGCGGCGGTTCGCGGTGGTTCGGAAGCGGCACTGGGCGGCGTCCGCGGGCGGCCGCGGGAGGGGAGCGCCCAAAAGATATCGAGTCGACCGCGCACTGGTATCCCGGATCGCGTTCCTCGCGCGTGATTCTGGTGGAGACCGGCGATCGGGAGGGCTACTCGTGCGGCTCAGTCAGGCTGGCGGTAGCGCCTCCAAGCGTTGCTTTCATTTAACGGCGGGGTGAGCTGCGCAGTGGCGTCTTCCTATCGAGCAAGTACCCTGTGAGCGAACTGTCAGCGGGTAGAAGCCATGTTTATCTTCCTCAGCAAAAAGATCGCGATCCCCAACAATGTCAAGCTGCGGTGCGTGGCGTGGAACTCGGACCAGGGCTGGATCGCGTGCGGCGGGCAGCAGGGCTTACTCAAGGTGCTGCGGCTCGAATCGGCGGCACAGTCGGATGGAAAGGGCCCGCGGGGTATCGCGGCAGCGAGCAACTTGACCATGAACCAGTCGCTCGAGGGCCACAACGGCGGCGTCGTGTGCGCGACGTGGAACGCCAACTTCAAGAAGCTCACGACGAGCGACGAGAACGGCCTCATCATCGTGTGGGTCATGCACCGCGGCATGTGGTACGAGGAGATGATCAACAACCGCAACAAGAGCGTCGTGCGCGATATGAAGTGGACAACAGACGGGCAGAAGATCTGCATCGCGTACGAGGACGGCGCCGTGATCGTTGGCTCCGTTGACGGCAACCGTCTCTGGGGTAAGGAGATGAAGACGCAGCTCGCCTTCGTCGAGTGGGCTCCTGATGGCAAGTCGCTGCTCTTCGTCACCCGCGACGGCGAGGTCGCAGTGCATGATGCCATGGGCAACAAGGTCAGCAACCTCCCGCTGTATGCGGTCGAGAACCGCGGCGCCGAAAACGATTACAAGATCATTGGAGTGCACTGGTACGATGGATGCGAAGGTCACATCAGCCAGGAGGCACCGACGCTCGCGATCGCTTTCCGTGACGGCAAAGTCCAGATCACACGCGGTAGATCGGACGAGAACGCTGTGCTAATCGACACAGGCATGGAACTCACACAAGTACGCTGGAACAACGACGGCAGCGTGCTCGCGCTCGCAGGATCCCAGACCGAGTCGACCCCACGTGGGAGCGGGGGAGACGGCTCTCGAGAGTATAATGTTGTGCAGTTTTACGATCCGTTCGGACGGCACCTGCGGTCGCTCCGGGTGCCCGGCAGTCGCATTGAATCCCTTGCGTGGGAGGGCACTGGTCTGCGCATATGTCTGGCCGTGGATTCACACATTTACTTCGCCAACATCCGCCCGGCGTACAAATGGGGTTTCTATTCCAACACGCTCGTGTACACGTACAATCGGATCGACCAGATCGAGAACTGTGTCGTGTTCTGGGACACGAAATCGGACGACCGGTACATCAAGTACATCAAAGGGTTGCTCGCCATCAAGGCAGCGGGTGACAACTGCGTGCTGGTCACCAAGATCTACAACGAAGATGTGGGCGGTGAACTTCAAGGCGGGAGTGCTGGCAACAGTGGTGGAGGCAGTGCGTTCCGCGAGATCCAGTACCAGTTCATCCTCTGTGACACGATCGGCTCGCCCATCGAGTCCAAAGTGATCGACTTTGAGCCGCTCTATGTGAGCATGACGGCAAGGCACATCGTCGCCGCGTCGACGGATGCGATCTACGTGTGGCAGTATCGCAACTCGAGTGCCAAGCTCACAGGTCTCGTGTCCGGCCAAACCGCGAATTCCAGTGGCATGGACGTGAGCGCGTCCATCTCGCAGCTCCTCCAGCGTGTTGGCGGTGGCCGTGAGAAGGCTTTTTACATCGACGATGCCCAAGGTACCGATATGGAGCTCTTCCGGTACACACCGCGCGAGCTCGAGGATCCCATCTGCGCTATCTGTGCTTCCGACGCGTGGATCTTCGCAGCCCGAGCGAGCGGTACGATCCACTGCTTCACGCTACCGCACATTTCGCTTGAGATGAAGTTCATCGTCAACTGCCGGCCGCAACTGCTCGCGCTCAACTGCAACTCGACGCTGCTCGGGATCATCGACATCAACAGCATGCTCACCATCATGGAGGTGGACCCGATAGCCGCAGGTGGAGGCGCTGGCATGAGCTCCACCGTTGAGGGAAAGATGCTTCCGTTTGAAAAGAAAGACGCATGGGATATGATCTGGGCCGAGGACAACCCGGAGCTCTTCGTCATGATGGAGAAGGCACGCATGTACGTGTACCGGGGGCTCGAGCCGGAGGAGCCTGTGTCGTCGTCCGGATACTTGTGCTACTACAAGGACTTGCAAGTCAAGGCAGCCCTGTTGGACGAGATCCTGGCAAACCCGGAGCAGCCCGAGCGCGGACTCGTGCTTGACTTCCAAACGCGCTCGCTTCGTGAAGCAAAGGAATTACTGGACAACGTTGGGCTTGCTGAAGCGTGTGAGTACATCCAGGACCACCCGCACCCTCGTCTGTGGGCGCTTTTGGCCGAGGCGGCGCTCGAACAGCTTGACTTTGGCATGGCGGAGCGTGGATTTGTCAAGTGCGGCGACTACAGCGGCATTCAGTACGTCAAGCGTCTTCAGTTGCTCAATGACCGTGTCAAGCAAAAGGCCGAAGTCGCGGCCTACTTCCAGCAGTTTGACGAAGCCGAGGCGTTGTACCGCAAAATCGACCGCAAAGATCTCGCGATCGACCTACGACAGCGACTCGGTGATTGGTTCCGCGTTTTGCAGCTCGTGCAATCGTCTTCGCCAGCCAGCACAGGTGCCGGAATCGGTGATGACGCTCTGCTCACTCATGCGTGTAACATGATCGGGGAGTACTACGCGGATCGGCATAAGTGGGAGAAGGCAACCAAGTACTTTGCTCAAGCCAACAACGTGGCGGCACTCGTGACGTGCTACTATACCCTGGGCGAGTTTAACCAGTTGGAGGCGCTCGTGAGCGTCATCCCCGAGCACTCACCGTTGTTGCAGGACGTGGCACTCAAGTTCACACGAGCAGGGCTCTGTGCGTCTGCAGTTGAAGCGTATCTGCGCATGGGTGATGTCAAGAGCGCAATCGATGCATGCGTGCTTCTCAATGAATGGGAGCGCGCCGTGACGCTCGCGGAGCAGCACAACTTTCCGCAGATCGAGAATGTTTTGACTAAGTACGCGAGTCATTTGCTTATGAACGGCAAGACCATGCAAGCCATCGAGTTGTACCGCCGCGCTAACAAGAGCACAGAAGCAGCCAAGCTACTCGCCAAGCTTGCCAAAGATGTCAGTAGACACCCGCTGCGTGCCAAAAAGCTTCAGGTGCTCGCGGCGCTTGAGGTCGAGCGCATGAAAAAGAAAATGCTGGATGTGTCTATGACAAAAGCGACAACCACGGGCGTAGGCGGCACAACAACCGCAGCGCAGGTGACGGCGCAAACGCTCGAGAGTCTCGTGCAACATGACGCGGCGACGGGCGAGAACCGCGCGCTGGATAACCCGTGGCGTGGTGCGGAGGCGTATCACCTCTACCTGCTCGCACACCGGCAGCTGTACACGGGCAATCTTGATCGTGCGTTGCGCACGAGCCTCAAACTCGCCGCGTACGAGGACATTCTCGAGGAGCGCGAGATCTACTCGCTCATCGCGCTCACCGCCTTCTACACCAAGCACTTTGAGCAGTGCTCTCGCGCGTTCATCAAGCTCGAGACGTTGCCGGGGCTGAACGAGAAAGAACTGGCGGTCATGAGCGAGCTGGCCCTGCAGATCTTCACGAACGCGCGGCCGCAGGATCCGAACGCGCGCCCGCCCGAGTGTCCGTCGTGCGGCAACTACATCAAGGAGTGGGATTCGCGCTGCTCGAGCTGCAATCGCGCGCTCCTGACGTGCATGATGACGGGGCTCACGATTCTCGAGCACCGAACCGTCACGTGCCGTGCGTGCCGCCACCCGTGCATCGAGGCCGAGGTCAAGACCCGCAAGAACTGCCCGCTGTGTCATGCCCCATACTCGCAGCCGACGTAACCGGTCTGGTGAAAGGCTACAGCATCACGAGAGGCGATGGATGGCAGATACACAATGCAGCAACCACACTGCGAAGACATGCCTCAAGGGATGTTGTAGACGTTGGTAGATGCACTGCAGAAGAATCAACACAACGATGGCCTGTATGAGAACTGCTTCGTATTAGCAAGGCTGCATGAGCTGTCACTGTAGAATCGTTGCTGTTTCGTGTCTCACGGGACCAGCAAGATGAACGGGCGCCCGACCGTTCCAGCCCTTCCGGTCCGCGCTATTCCCGTCGATGCCGTCGAGGCACCAGCAGTCACTGCCGACGTATTTGGGACCATTGAGGCTGTCGTCGGTGGAGACCAACCGCGTCGACTCCCTCTTCGCTCCCCGAGTCGCCCATGAAGGTACCTTCATGCATCACCACGCCCATTGTATTCACCTCTTGGGCTAACTCGACTGCTTATTGATTTGCTCGCTGTCTACTAGCCCGCAGAGCTTCGCGGTAGCGCCGCTAAAGCCGACGGCTCCAAGGCGGCGACAGGTAGTCAACCACCGCCAGTCAGAGCCAAAGACGACGGCAATGACGACGACAGAGAGGAGGAGGAGGAGGAAGACGGAAACGCTGGCGATGACGACGAAGACGACGAAGACGACGAAGACGAGGAGGAAGAACAGGACACGGGGCTGACGGAGAACCAGAACCGGCTGCTGTACCTCATCTCGCTGTACGCCAAGCCGGCGGTGCGCGCGTCCGACAAGGAGGAGTGGATCCGCAAGCCGGCACTGCTCGTGCTGCTCTACGAGGGCATCGTCAGCAAGGCGCTCGATTACGATTACGCGCCGAGCTCCGAGCTGGTCGAGAACGCCGCGACGGGTAAGAGCACGCGCACGTACCTCAACATCTCGCAAGAGGGCAAGTCGGACCTCGACTTCCTGCGCGAGGAGGACCTTGTGAACGCGCTCAAGCTGTCGAGCGCGAGCTACCAGCCTGTCACGTGCTACCAGATCTCGGAGAAGGGCCTCGAAGTCGCGGCCAAGATATCCAAGGCCGACAAGCTGGCCGTCCACGACGTGGCGTACGCTCCGGGCACGCTCAATCTCGTGCGTGTGGAATGGGACGAAGAGGAGCGGCAGTACTGGCTCGAGGATCCGGCGAGCGGCTTCCGTCGCCTCTCGTCTGTGACGGAGACTGAGGACGTGTCGTACGTGTCCAGCGCGTACATCCCGCAGTGTCTGCGCCTCGGTGGACGGCCGACGCTGAGTAACGCGCACCGAGCCCACGAATGCGCCGTCAGTGACTCGAGCATCCGCGACCAACTCGACGAGATCGTGACGCTCAACTCGGTCTCGCTGCTCGTGGCCGAGTTCGTGCCGTTCGGTGCCAACCAGATCGTTCAGCTGAACACGAGCCTCGGGTCGGCCGATCGCGCACAAGGCGGTTTCTTTACCGCCGTGCTGCCTCCGGACCAGTCGGACGCGATCGACAGCACGCGACTTACACTCGACCCGGGGCTCACAGCCATCCACGTGCTCGACTACACGCCCACCAACCACGTCAACTTCGAGGCCGACATCCATTTTCCGGAGGCGCCAGGCGTCGTCCAAGTCGAGACGTTCGGCTGCGCGCTGTCGGCGGCGGGCAGTTGTGTGTACGGCATGCAGGTCGAGGCGGTAATGGACCGGATCAAGGACAACATCTCGCTCGACCATCTCGCGCGCTTGCTCGTGGACGTGCACTCGGACTCATCACGCATCGTCGACAGTGTTTTGTCGGCGCACCAGCGCGCGCTGCTGGCACTCATCTTCTCGGACCAGGCGTCGACGCGCGACAAGATCAACCTCATCATCGCGAACGAGATCACGCCGCACCTGACGGCAGAGGAGTACCTGGACAAGGGCGAGTACGAGAACGAGCTCAAGCAGGTGCTGGGCGACACTCGCGCGGCGTTTGACGTGAGCGAGCACGACACGCTTGTCATCGGCGCCAAAGGCCTGCTGCTCGCCGGCCCCAACTCACGCCACCACGAGCCGCTCCTCTGCGCGTTCCTCCACTTTGAGGCCATGAACCTGTTCACGCAGAGCTTCTTCGGTCGGCTCTTCATACTCGTCGACGACATCGCCAAGACCCGCAAGCTGATCGAGACGTGCGAGCGCGACCCGAACCGGCCGCAAGAGATCCGCAATATCCTCGCGGTACTCGCGCGGCAGGTGCTCTCGCTCGAAGAGGTGCTGGGCTACCTCCGCGAGGCGCTGGACGATGCCGTCATCCCCCTGGAACCTCCAGAGCAGGCCGGACGCGCGCTTTTTGAGCGGCTGCAGCTCGGAGCGCTCAGTAACCAGCTCAAGCGAAGGGTCAAAGACTTGACCAAGACCATGAACGGCGCGCGACACGAGCTAGCGGTGCTGAAAGACATGGCGGCAGGCGCGCAGGATGAGCGCGATTCTCAACAGCGCGACGCCATCAAGAGGCACGGACGATCGCTCTTGGAGGCGCACGAGGTACACGACCAAGCGGCTCGCACCTTGCTGGGCATCCAGCTTCTGCTGGCGGGATGTCTGGCGTTCGATCTGCTCGACCGAATTACTGGCGACTGGACCGTGACGGACCTGAGATGGATGCAGAGCTTCGTCCAGGCCATGATCTACGCCAACCCGGGGCTCTGGTTCTTCTTCAGCTTGCTGGCCTGGGTAATCGTGGCGGGCGTGGCACTCGCGGCCATGGCGCGGTACGCCTTCCGGTCGCGCGGAGTCGTCACCATCGCCAGCGAGCGCAGGGCGCGCATACAGATGCGTGCATTGAGCGCCTTCCTGAGGACAAAGCTGCTCAATGTGAGGCTCGGCAGCAGTCTGGGGCTGATAACTCGCTGAACGACTGACTGACCGTGTGCGTTGCTCGTGCCTGCGATGGAACAGGAGGAGACGCACCACTACGAGGGCGGCGTGAAGGTCGCGCGCGTCGTCTGGACCGAGAAGGACAAGAAGGAGTGGGGCGGCACGGCCCCGACCATCGAGGTGCGTTCAGCATCACCATCAACGGATCGAATGCTGGCAATGCACTGACTTGAGACGTTTTTTCTCTTGTGCTCCACCAGCTCGAGTATGACGAGGAATACGCATTCATGCTGCGTGTGGCCATCTCGTATCGCAAGCGGCAGGCGGCTAAAGCGCTCGCGTTCAACGCCGACGAGCTGTACAGCCGGCTGACGCAGGAGCTTGACCGCGCGGGCATCTTTGCGGACAAGGACAGCGCCGCCTCCGTGCGCGCGTCTGCATCCTCAGCCGCCGTGCTGCCATCATCTCTGGCGGCAACGGCGTCACCATCTTCCACTGCTGCTACTGCCAGCCCGGCGGCGAAGAAGGCGGCGTAGTCGGATGCTGACCGAGACGAACGAAAGAGTCGACAGAACCGTGTATTTAAGACGCACGCTCCGAACCTTGGAAGCAGGCAACACTCGATCATCCGCGTTCATTTCTATTGCTTCCACGCGCACGCCTTGACCCCCGATGACGGTATTCTCACTGCTCCATGACGCTGGTAAACAGCGAGAGGTGTTCGCGGTCGACCACCTGCGCCAGGAACTCGCGCACCTGCTCGGACGGGAAGTGAGCAAGCGCGTGTGCGAGCAGAGACAGCAGCGCATCCACCTCGCGCCTCGTCGTGGGCGTGACTGACGGCGACGAGGTTGACAACTCGACGACTTGCTGGACGAGGAACGCGACGGTCGACGCCTGCAGCGCCGCACCCACGTCCTGCTCCCTCATCAGCGCACACAGCTCCACAACCGCGTCGACCTCGCTCGGCTGCCGCGGCGGGAGCGATGGCTCCTGGACACCATAGCTGGTTCCCTCACCATCATGCTGTCCTGACCTCTTGTTGTCACCACCACCGCCGCTACCGGAGTAGCAGCTAGCAAGGAAGAGCAGGGCGTGCTCGTCCTCGAGCTCGTACGATCCAGAGTCCACGAGCGCGCGCAGCAGCGCAAGCGTCTCAGTGGGTCCGTGGCACGAGCAAAACGCTGCAAGAGCGTCATCCAGAAGCTCGCGTGGAAGTGTCTCATGTAGACGCAGCAGCAGCGCCCGCACGCGCTCTGGGTGCGCGCCGCCGATACTGACAAATAGCGTGTGGAGGAACCGAGACGACAGCGTCAGGCCCTTGTCATCGCTATCAGAGTGGAGCAGCGCGTCTTCGAGGATCGACAGCACGCGGCTTGTATATTCAGGCTCCTGGGAGATCAGCAAGTAGTTCTGAAGGCACAGAGTGTCGGTAGCGTGGCCAATCTCGGCGACGCGGTCGAGAGCGTTTTGTGCGAGTTGCTCCGCCGACAGTCCTTCTCGGTTGCCATCATAGCCATCAGCAAGCAGCAACACCGCGATGGATTCGAGATACGCAGGCGATTCACACACACGCTGGAGCGTCACCAAGTGCGCGAGCACCGCGCGAAGAGCAAACACTGTCACCTTCACACCTTCACCGGTCGACGAGGACGCCGCTTCAGCAGCCAAACGACTCGCCCACGCATGGAATCCGGCTTGATCTTCTCGGGAAGCGTACAACCGTAGCATAAGCGCGTAGCTCATGGCATTAGGCACCATGGCGAGCTCACGCAACGCATCGCTAAACACGCGTTCGGCGAGCGCCACGTCCTTCTCCTCGACTGCTCGCTTCAGATGTGCGTTCATGACCTTGGGGCTACGGCGCGTGGGCTGCTTGCGCACCTTGTGGACGCCCTCCATGCGCTTAAACGCGTCCCAGAGCGTCTCGCAGGGCACGTCGACCAGCATTTCCACCAGCAGCTCCACCGAGTGCGGCGAAATGTGCGCGCCCGTCGTTACGATCTCGTTAAAGAGTGCAGACGCGCGCGGTTGCTCATCATCACCATGCGCGCAGGCCTGGATCACGGCGTCCCAGATAAGCGAGGAGCGCGCAAGCGAGTCCGACGGGAACAACGCACGCTGACGCATGTGGTCGAACAGCAGCAGCGCGTGCCGCCACTGGTTTTGCCGAATGTATGCGTGCATGGCCTCTCCGTAGACGTGAATGTTCGGTGCCAGGCCCTGCACCTTCATGCGTGTGAACGTGCGCAGCATTGCGTGGTCATCTTGTGTACGCGCCTGTGCGATGGCCACCAGCGACTGGATGCGCACATCGCCCTGGATAGCGTCATTTGTGATGGGAAGCGATGAACTCCCGTCAATCAGGCGGCGGTACCGCTCCAGAACTAGCGAGTACTGCTGTCCACGACTCGCGACCAGCATGTAGGCATGGCAAGCATCGAGCAGAACCGACTCGCTGCGTTCCGAATGGAACGGATCTGCAAATGGTACGCCCGATGAAGACGCCACCAAAGCCTGCAACTGCTGAAAGAACCGCTCCGAATCGTTCACTCGCGCGCCACAGGAGGACAGCACCGCTGCAAATGACGTGGCGTCCGGTGCCACGCCACTGTCGGACATTTCGCTCAGTAGCTGTGAGGCTTCATTGAACATGACGAGCTTGCCGTAGTTGCGCAACGCAGCATTGTACACGGGCAGTGAGATCTCGAACCCGTGAGCACGCATTTCGCTCAGCAGCGCGCTAATGTCACGCGCGTACTTGGAACTGGGAGCGGGCACTGGTGCAGGCGCGTTGCGATCGACAAACTGCCGTACGAGCACGCGCGCATCGTACCACTGCCGCCGCAGCGCGCTCAGCTCCACCAGCGACGCATATATGTCCTTCGAGACGTAGAATCCGCGGTCGAGCATCTTGTCGCGGAAAAGGCGCGCCTGTGGCAGCGACCGCGCCGCGATGGACGCGTCAAAGAACTCGCTCAGGTACTCCAGCTCCTCCTCTTTGACCGCTTCAACGTCGACCTCGTCGTCGTCCAGGTCCACTGTGAAGAAGAGCTGAAGAAATTTGTCGACCAGTGCGCGCGTCGCCGTCGGCTCGTGTTGCGCAATGCACAGCTTGATTGACTTCGCGTGCAGCTCGGGCGACGCTTCGAGGTTATACACGCGCATCTCCTCGAGCAATTGCTTGGCGCGCATCCATTTCCCATCGCGGTGGCACGCGGCGACCGCGTTCTCGTAAATGTTGAGCGACGGGTGCATGAGGTCGATCGCGCGGTGCATGAACTCGATCACCTCGAGCGCGAGCCGCCACTCGCCCAGCGACGCGCACGCCGCCGCCGTGTACTCGAGCGTGAGCGGCGAGGGCGCCACGCTGGCGTCGCGCAGCGCCTCGTACACTTGCAGCACGAACCGCGGGTCCTCTGTCGCGTCCGCGACCATGACCAGCACGGTCGCCTCCTGTCCGGGCATCCCTGGGTGCAGGTGCTGCTCCAGGACGGAGGAGACGACCGCGCGGACGCTGTCGTGGCGCTCGCCAGACGTCTCTGGCGCCTCCAGGAACGCCTTCAGCTGCTCGTAGTCGTCGTGCGGGATGCCCGCCTTGTTCGGCTGCGGCAGCGCATGCGATGGCGCCACGCGCGCATCACGACCGTCAGAGAGCGCGCGTGTGTGGGACACCACAGGCAGCGCCATCCGCGCGTTCACGCCCGTATGCAACGTCATCAGCGCCGAGAATCGCCGAGATTGGCCAGGATCCACCGAGGATCGCGCGCGGCGGACGCGGCGCTCGCTCCCATCGACGGTACCGAAGCTGACGGTGCGAGACGCGGATAACGACTGCCGTGGGCGACGCGGGACTCGCCGACGCAGCAGCATCGAGATCTGGAGAAGGTGCGGACACAGAGAGAGACGCCGAGTCGCAGGAACTCTGCGTACTTTCCTGATGCGCCTGCACCTCCGAAATGACGAGGGTCAGTGGTGTTCCGCAGTCCGCACGTTGCTGTTGGCCCAAAAGATACCGGTACATACCGATTTTGATTGTGATACCGGTAGAATACCGGTCCCTGCAATTTTTGATTAGATAAAACGGCAGTGCATGTGGGTCACATGAATTACCCATCAAAATAGAATATGGACCCGGCCCATTTTTGAGTAGCGTAACCTGTTGACTACTGAAGCAACAAGTGTCCCATGTTTGACTATCATAACCAAGGGCAACGCATCTGAGCCGACACGCTTGAACAGTCCGTCGTTAAAACCACTGTATTTAAACGCGACTGCCATTTACTTCGTACTTGCTTTGCTGCTAGGGCTCGGACCAGGCTCGCTGCCTTCGGTCGGTGCTCACTTCTTGAACACGAGCGTCTGGATGGATGTGGCCTTGACCGTGACGGAGACGAGCTTGCTGCTCGGCGACAGGACCTTGATCGTCTGCACGGAGCTCTCCTTGTTAAAGAGGATGACCACGTAGTAGCCCTCGGGGGTCATGAACGCCGTGTAGTTAATGTCCTTGAGCTTGGACGAACTGCCGCTCGCCGCCGTGATGGCGATGCGCACGGATCCGGGCGTCAGGAACTTGCTGAAGTGGCCCATCACGTAGTACATGGGCTGCTTGTAGAACTCGGCGCCGTTCGCCTCGTCAACCAGAATGGGTGCGTCCACATAGTTCTTGGCCCAGTTGGGACCGCCAGTCGTGTCCAGGAACAGGTTCCAGTCCATCCAGCCTGACGCGTAGTTGTTCAGGTCGTTGATGATGTCCTTAGCGTAGTTGTGGCCGCGCCACCACTGCGTGTTGAAGTTGGTCAGCTTGACGCCTGCGCCGGTGCTCGTGATGAGGATGTCGGGAAGGTAGCCCTCGCACGCCTCCGTGCCGAGCAGGAACACGTCCGGATACTTCTCGTGGAACGTCTTCATCGTGTCAAAGTTGCCACCATAGCCAAGCGGAAAGTCGTAATTGCTGTACCAGTGGATGCCCACGCCGTCGATGTACTGGGCCGACTCCGCGTCATCGAGCGCCGCCGTCCAGTCCAGCAGGTGCTTCTTGTTGTCGTCGAGGATGATGAGCTTCAAATTCGGATGGTTCTTCTTGAGGATCGGGCCGAGGTCTTTCTTGATGAAGTCGCGCTCCTCCTCGGTCGTCAGGCGAAGGCTCTGCCACGCGTTAAGGTAGATGCCAGGATCGTTCGGCTCGTTCTGCACCGTCATGCCCCACAGCGACTTACCCAGTTCGCTCTCGTATGCCGTGACAAACTTGGAGTAGTAAAGCGCAAGCGCCTCCCAGTACGAGGTGCCCGGGTCGCCGATGACGTGGCAGTTGAGCGTTGAGTTCTCCTTCGTCATCCACACGGGCGGCGCCCAGGACGAGGCGAACAGCGACACGTTGCGGTTAGCCGTCGTGCTCGTGGACAGCGCGCGCTTGATCAAGTTGATCTTGTTGGACGTCTTGTCGACGGCGATGGAGAACTTGCTCATGCTCAAGTCACCCACCGTGTCGTCATAGGAGTAGATGCTCGTCGAGAAGTCGGTCGACGCGATCGGGATGCGCCCCATCGAGTAGCCAATGCCGCTGGTGGAGTAGTAGGCGTCCAGCGCCTTGGTCTGCAGCGCCGAGCTCAGCTTGTACAGGTTGATGGCCGCCGCGTCCGTGAAGGCGCCGCCAAAGCCCAGGATGGTCTGGTACGTGGTCGACGCGTCCATGGTGAGGTCCGCGTCGCTCGCGGAGCCCGACGCGAACGTGAGCAGCTCGTAGCGGAAGCGCTCGCCATCGCGAGAGGAGCGGTATAGTCCCGCCTGGCTGGACGTGAGCGTCGTATAGTTGGTCGGGAACGAGTCGCACGTGGCCGTGGCGTTGCAGATGCACACGCCGTCGATGAACTTTTTGTAGCGCGTCGACCAGTTGTTGCAGTCGATCGCCGCGTTGGTCGAGTGCGGCGCAAGCAACGCCGCGAGCAGGAACGTCAGCACGAGCTTCATACTTGGCTCACAGTCGCCGGGAAAGCGGAGAGATCTGGTCTGACGGGGGCTCTTGTGAGGGAGGCGGCGAGTTGCCAAGTGACTGCTCAGCCCCAGCCAGTGGCGGCAAGCAAACTGGGATTTGATGCCCTCTGGGCAACACAAGGAGGAGCCGCAGACGGAGCTATGGGGCGGAGATCCACAGTGAAAAAGGTGAGTGGGACGTGGTCCATTTCGGAGAGGAGGGGTCGCATTTTTCAACTCACCATGTCTAGTCGTCGTGATGCGTGCAATTCTATCTCGCAGACTGCAACAAGCAACACCAAATCGAGTGTACATGGATCTCTTCACCTCGGGTCCGACACTGTTATGCATTCGTGCCCGCATTGATTAGCGCAGGTGAGGATTTTCCAGTCAGCAGTGTCCTCTCCAGACTACGTACAGGTGATTAGCGTCGTGGCAACGCTAATCACCTGTGCGCACTCATCCTACGTCGAGTCACACTGTACGAGCTCCTCTCTGCGTGCTCACTCATTCGTTGATTACCTTGGAGCGTCCAAACGCTATGAACACGATGTTCAGGATGATGTACAGTACATGGGCGTCGGCGGCTTCTCGGGATGAGACCTGTTCATTTTGCACCGAGCCAATCCATCCAAGCTCATCTTCGCTTCGCTTCGCTCGCCACCGGCGGCACAGTACACGTGATGAGCCAGTCGGACTAATCATAGCCGACGGAACACAATGCGCTGATTATCATTTGGCCACCTGCAACTTGAACGCTGTCCGTCAACGTCGACATCGCCGAGAGCCTCGGGCCGAGACGTTCGGCTCGAACTTCGAGACAAGCTTCGATCGCAGCCAGGTCGACTCGAGTGGGAGATCGGGTTGAAGCTGCTGTTGCATTGGATGAGCTGTGCTGGCGGTACAAATCCCCAGTGAAAACGCGCCTGCGGGTACTCACACGGCTGGTTGAACTAGGCCAATGCGTGACAGTCGGCAGGGTGCAAAACACCAGCCAGCCCCAGTTCGTCGGCACATGTCTGGCTCTCGAGCAAAGGAACGACCGTAGCGTAGACGTGCGACCTCGATAGCAGACGCTGGCTCGTCTCCGTAGACGACAGCCCGACCGACTGCGCCCTTGCCAACCATTTGTGACTCGATCTTCGACAATAGAATCCGACTTCTTGCTGTCAACGGAGCCAATGCGGTCGCCTAGCAAGAAACGCGTCCGCCAGACGTTCCAACCAGGATCCCATGCTGAACAAATGCATCCGGCGTCCGCGATTGCTAACAGTAGTGCATCGTTTCCATACCCAGTGTGGCAAAAAGTGCTCCTCTCCGGAAGATCTTGAGCAACAACGTGAAACATCGCTGTACTCCACGCATTGATTGGTCGAGTAACGGCGTGACTGCACATGACGTGGCGCGATAGCGTTGGGCGCGTCGACGATTATGCACTGCCGGCATTTACGCTGCACAACGCCTAGCACTCACATTCATCAGCGCGCAGTAATGGCGGTGCCCAGCCTTACACCAAACTATAGTTAGTGTCAGCTCTCCAGTGACCGTCTGCCACGTTGGCAGTGTCCCGAGCTGGGAGCCCAAGCATTGCCTTCTTTGCTTCAGAGAGACAAGCCGTCCCAAGCCTATGGTTCTGTTTATGGAACCATCGCTCCTGGTGGCTCAGGAGCATACTCATACTGTCTATTCGCCCCCTACTATTTCAAGGACTTTTTAAGGCATGCCTTCCTTGCTTCAGAGCGTACTCGCTTTGTACATATGACGGGATGGTGCCACTTGCCCACTGCTTCTCTTCGCCATCTCGACAGTCGACGAGGAGACCGTAGCAAACGTCCGAGGCAGCTGTGCATGTGCAGCTCGACATGGAGCCCGAGGACAGACAGTCGGCGGCACTCAGGAGAAGCTTTTTATAGCATGACTGCAGCATCATCAGGGACGGCCTGTATTCCAGCACAGCCAGGACGGTATCGAGATGGCAGCGCTGACTCCGTCGACGTTGACGCCATTTGTCGCGCTCAACGTTAGCGACGAGTTCCTAAGCTTCTACAACCGGCTGCGAGACGCTACCGCGCCCCCAGCGGCATCACCCCTGCACGTAGCAGTGCTCAACGGAGACCGCGCCCGCATCAGCGCTCTGCTGGCCAGTAACCGCGCTGATCCACGTGCTCGCGACCAGGTTAGAAGCGCTCATAATATCTGCTTACGATCATTGGGTAAAAGCAGGGCGCGATAAACGTTTCACTATCATTTCGTACAGGGCGGATACACCGCGCTTCATCACGCCACGCTGCTTGGCCACCTCGACATTTGCTCTCTGCTCATCGCCATCGGCGCGGATGTGAGTGTTGTCGCCTCTGGAGATGGCAACACACCATTGCACAAGGCCGCGCAGGGCGGACACGCTGCCGTCGTGCGCATGTTGCTGGCCCATGGCGCGCTCCACCCCGTCCTCAACTCGGTACCGTCGCCATCAGCCCACAAGTAGAGGCATTGCGACGCACAGCGACTGACTAGTATGAAATGGTGCTATGATACTCGGTTGCAATAACACGTAGCGCGGAGAGAGCGCGTACGACGTCGCGAGCCGCCTGCACCACATCCAGGTCGCCGTCATCCTCGCCAATGGAGCTGCTCAAGTTGAAGTGAGCAGCCAGCAAATGTAGACCGCTCCATAAATGTAGAGCATTCCACAATACCAGGTAGAGCGCTCTACAATGCTCATGGGCTCCACATGATCTGTAGTCCGCTCCAGATTTGGTTGTGGCGCGCCAAACCAGCTGACTCACCATCACAGCGGATCCTCCCCTGGCACTCCCCAATCACCCAGATCCAGAGCCAATCGCCATGGTGTTTGCCCCGCTGCTCCGCTCGCTCAAGCCCCGCGTGGCCGCCGCCGCCGTGCGCAGCGTGCACATCGAGCGCAAGATCGAGGAGCTCGGCTACGTGCTGCCGGCCGTCGCCGAGCCCAAGGGCAACTACCGCACCTGCGTGCGCAGCGGCAACTACATTTTCACCGGTGGATGCTTCGCTGCTGCTGCTCTTTGCTGGATGTGATAGGGTCGGCGGTCGCTAATGCTTGCCCGATTCGCGTAATATGTGTGAGATAGCTGGCCACCTGCCGCAGCCTGCGGGCGGGGACCTCATCACGGGCAAGGTCGGCAAGGACGTGACCACGGAGGAGGCATACGGCGCCGCGCACTACATCGCGCTCAGCCTCATGGCCACGCTCAAGCGTACGTTCCCACTGTGCTTGAGTGCCTGATGAGCAAAATCTGGATGTGAGTCTGCAGATGAGGGGGCTGACACGCGCTCTTGGTTCTACAGACGAGCTGGGCGACCTGGACAAGGTCAAGCGCGTGGTCAAGGTCGTGGGCTTCGTCAACTGCATTGAAGGCTTCTCGGCGCAGCCGGCTGTGGTCAACGGCGCGTCGGACACGATTGGCAAGGTGTTTGGCGACAAGGGTATCCATGCGCGCTCCGCTGTCGGCACCAACGCGCTGCCGCTCAACGTGCCGGTCGAGATCGAGGCGATCGTCGAGATCGAAGAGTAAACGCGGTCAGTCGCGAAATCGAGAGCAGCAAACCGCATGAGCTGCGCTTCGAGCGGGCTGAGATGCTTAATACACGCTCCCATGATTGTACCAGAGACACATGGTCGTGTCTTTCGATACGATTGTATCATACAGCTGCGGCGTTGCCATCACCAAGGTGATTGTCCCGTGATAGGGTTTTCTACTACCAGGGGCCATGCAGATACAATACGTCAAGATAAGCGTAAATTTATCGATGCTAGAAGTCTACAGGGGTCACGCCTGTGGCCTTCCAGTAGGCAGAGCCATAGTTGACGAAGATCTGCTCGCCCACCTTGATGTTCGTGATCGTGAACTGTTGCACACCAGACAAGCACACGCCAGCGATGAGCCGACATATTCATACCATGATTCGACCACCAGCATCATGCAAGACGCAGACTCAAGCACCAAGGTGTATGAAGAGCACTCACACAAAAGATGCGGAGGATGCCGCCGTGCACCATGGGCACGAAGCGCGCATTGGGCCGCGAGCTGTGGTTGATGCAGCGCATCACGTTGCCGTACTCGGACGCGCTCACGTACAAGTCACCGCCCTCGTACACGGACGGGTAGGAGATGCCGTACGGGTCAAAGTTGTTCAGCCCGTCGGCGTGCACCTTGAGCACGCCAGCGTACTCTCCGAGGAACTCGAGCGGCTCCAGATCGTCCGTCGCGAACAGCCCAAGCGGCTGGTCCTCGACGTGCTCCAGTGAGTCGACGTGGCCGATCGCGACCTTGGGTGAGATTACGGCTGCGTTGTGCAACGCCGCTGCCGCCTGCTCGAAGCCATCGACCACCGAGTCGGAGAAGCCCCAAAAACCGTAGTTGCGCAGCATGTGCGTGCGCTGAAACAGCAGCTTGCTCGTGTACTCGCACCCCATCAACTCCTGGGCCTTGTCGGCGCTGCATAACGCCGTATACAGTGCCGTAAGCGTGACGTTGAAGTAAAACGCGCCGTCAGTAACGCAACATGCACGCGCACCAAATGGTCGTGAGGTCGCCCTGCTTAGTGCGGTACTGGAAGCGCAGCGCGTCATGGCCCAAGACGTCGTGGCAGCTGCCGCCCTCGTGCGCGAAAGCCGCCTGCTTCAGCTCGTGGTCGTACGCGTAGCACTCGTCGCGGTCGAGGCAGCGGTAGCCGGCGCAGCAGGTCGCGGCCATTCTCGGCGCCATCCGTAGCCACTCGTATGTGCCCCTTCGTCCCCAGACGTGTTCGCACCGCAATTCATTGACGACTCGTGTTTGAGTGAATTGCACGAGTTGTAAATGAATTGATGGAATTGTCGCGGGTTATTCAAGCTCACGCTCACAACACCCAACAACTGAAGATGCAGGCGCAAAAGGCTGTGGCGCTGGGGCCGATCCTCAAGAAGCTCGTGCCCGTCTGCTTCATCACGGGCGCGGCCATGGAGCTGTTCATGGTCAAGACCGGCTTCTGTGCGTTCCATGCTCTCTTCTACGGCGCTCATTGGCCTCGTATTTGACTGGATGTGATGGTTTGATTCACGTGACTCGGGGTATATTACGCATGGCCCACCAGACGAGATCGTGACCAAGAACGAGGCCGAGCGGCGGCAGCTCCGCGACGAGGAGCGCCAGGCGTACCTACAAGAGGCAGCGGCCATGACGCGCGCGTCTTCTGGACGCGACGCGGCGTAGACGAGCGACAAGACCATAATACACTTCAGCCGTTCAACCCTCGCGATCTCATCCGTCAACCAACCGAAGCGTGTGCAATGGCGAAAGCGGAAAGCACATTCATCACTCCACGCTGACTGACCCACATCCTCATACAGACTACTACTGCTACCGATCGCTTCAACGCCCTTCGCTTCGGGTCTCCTCACGGCTTGCGCTCCACGCGCTGCAGCACCAGCTCGATCTTGGGCACGCGGTAGCCGCCGCGCTCCTTGGGGCGGTTGATCACGTAGCGGGTCGCAATCTTGGCGGTCGTCGCCGTTTTCTGCGCGCACAAAATCTCGGCCGTCTGCACGGCCGTCGTAATGGCGCCCTCGGACGCCTGCAGCCGGATCGTCTCCTGCTTCTGGTGCACAAACTTGGCGTTGATAATGTTCGCATAGAACACTGTCACGGCATTCAAATGCCCTGAGGAACTGAGTCTCACGCAAAGGATTGACCAGTCGCTTCTTACCTGCGGGCTTGCGCATGGACACGGTCACCAGATCGTCCGTATGCCGCGCGAGCTTTGGACCCGAAGCGGCCCTCTCCGCTGGAGCAAGCCCCATCTCTTGGATGATCTGGGCGAAGATGTCGCTCGCAGCTGCCCAGTCCGCCGCCGTCCTAATCTTCGGATGGAAGCCTGGCCTTTCACCTGCCCAAGGCACCGACCCGACCAACACAGCGTAATCAACCGCTTCCGAGGCAGGGACCAACACCGCGGGGTCGGCTCCGACTGCGATCTGGACCTTGAGCTCGTGATAGAGCTCCTTCTTGCGCGCCACCAAGTGCTCACGCGAGTCTTCATCAACGAACACGAGTTTGTCGAATACGCCGCCACAGTGCGCGTCCAGCCACTCGCGCGTGGCCTTCTCAACAGAACGCGGACGGTCAGTGACCGCCACGAGCGAGAAGTACTTGCGCAGCGGCTTGAGCACAACTGCCGCGTCAGGCACGATGCCCACATCCGTTGTAAACTGCGTCGAAGCGAAGAACGCCGCCACGGTATCCTCGCCCGCTCGATTCCACACCCGATCCCAGTCTTTAGGGCCAATTCCATCAACTTGCAACTGACCAAAGCAAAGGAACAGCAATCAGCAACGGCATTCAAAGAGAACCGACGCGCAACAAGACAAGGAAGCGGTCGGTTCCCCACCTCTTCGCCCGCCTCGGGGTTGTGCCAGGCGATGACGGCGTCAGCCAGACCGGCCAGCGCGTGGTCCACGTCGACGGCCATCACCACAGGCTCCATGCCTGCTCCGCCCTTCATCAATACTCGGCGCGAATCAATCGCCCCCAACTGGAGTATCTTCACGCTCGTGTCGTGCTCTTCGCAGTTTGAAGTTGGCGTTGAGCCTGGAAGCACATGAAAAACCACTCAAATTATGAAAAACCACTTGCAAGCGTGAAACCCCCCACATGCGCAATCAAAAACACCAGTGGGATCGTTATGTTCGTTTTTAATGTTAAGTACACGCGAACGTAGCGAGCTGACCCAGACCAGAAGCTCCCTCTGGGGAAGAAACGTTCCACATCGCGGCCAGCTCGCGACGACCGGCCAGACCATGCAGGCCGTCAACGTGCACGCGCTGATCACGGGCTACGACACGGTCGGGGACCACACCGAGTTCATCGTGCAGGTAGCGTGCTCCGCGCTCTTTCCGTGCGTGTGTGGATGCCAATGAGCGGGAGGGCGGGGCCAAACTGAGGTTTCGCGGTGGTCTGACGCGGTGGGAAATGGACAGATCTCGTGCAATGGCGGGCTCTGGCGCATCTCGCGGCGCTTCAGCGACTTCGATCAGCTCCACTCGCGCCTCCTGCGCCGCTTCGGTGACCTCATTGAGGCGCAGCTGCCCGAGAAGCAGTGGTTCGGCAGGTGCGTCGCCATTGATCGCTTCACCCTCGTTGGCCGTTTGGTCGAGTTATGAAGGAGACTGGAGCCGCGCGAGACACACTCGAGGATGAGCAGAGGGCACGGACTACGTCTGAGTCCTCCAGTGACTCGCCCCACCCGATCTTCCGTCGCTGCTGTCGAACTCCTCGCCCTTTAGTTGTACCGGACTGCGTGCCCCAACAGCCTGACCCTCGCTCTACTGCCCGACGCCCCTCCCGAATCCCGCGCTGCTGCGTTCTCTGATGTTGACTGAGGAAGAAGGAGCTTATCTACCGCGTGCTCAAGCCTCACTGCCACTTGCATTGTCATTACACGATGGCGACGCGAGTGGTGGCGAGGCAATGCGGCCGTGGCCACAAGCGAGGAATGCCAAATCACTTGATCTTATCTAAATAGAGATGCACGCAAATGGGGAGCTGGTTGAGGAGCAAACGGCGGTGGCGCTGTGGCTTCTGCCACCGAGCGTATGAAGGCAGTTGGGGCAGCGCGTTCGGGTACGGGGGCGAGTCGGAGGTCTGGAGGTCTGGGAGCGATGGATGAAATGAGCGGGATGGCGAGTCGCTCTGAGGCTGTGGTCGTGCAGCTCCCGACGCCTCGTCTCGTGGCCACTTGCATCGTGTATATCTACACGATTTCGACGTCGAGATGGCGACGCCTCCATTTGATTGTCCGTATTGACCAGCGTTTATTCGCTTTGCTGCTCCCGCCAGATTCGACCCCAACTTCTTGGTGAAGCGCCAAGCGAGTCTCCAAGAGTATCTCGGTACGTGCATAATACATTCCGTTCCCCACACTGCCGATACTTGAGGTCTAACCAACGTTCGCTTGGTTCCTTGTTGTCTGATCACAGCGTCACTGCTTCAGGTGCCCGGAATCCTGGAAGACCCGGCCCTTTTGCATTTCTTGGAGCTGGAGAAGCATCTGGAGCTGCATGGAGACCTGAGTATGACGGGCGCGGGAAGCAACGGCCGCTCGAGCGGTATGTGGGGCACCAAGAGCGCCGTGCTGACGGAGAACGACCGACTGAGCGCCATCGTCGAGAATGCGGCCCAGGCGTTCATTGATATTAGCGAGGTGCCCGAGCCGCTCGAGGCGGAGCAGGCGGCGCAGCGTAAGAACGAGATCCTCTCGGCTGCGCAGGGATTGCTGAGCGAGCAGAAGATCGCGGAGCTGTTCGACTCGACCGTCACGACGCTCTGGCTGCCGAAAGCGCCGGCGTCGAGCAGTACAGAGACGGTCATCACGCGTTTGGAGCACAAGAGCGAGGACGACCCGCGCTCGTACGAGGAGACGCGCGACTTTGTGTGGTCAGTGCTGGAAAACGTCGAATCGGCGCTGCATCTGGACGTGGCAGCACTTTCATCGGTTGAACTGGTCTCGGTCATGAGCTCGTCGGCGCTGCCGGCTTCCTTGTCAGCGTCGACGCCTGCGCTCGCGCCAGCGCTCTCATCGTCACTCGACGCATCCCCGGAGGAGTATGGCAGCAGCAGCAACAGCTATAACGGAGCGTCCCCGTCTTTTTGAGCGAGCGAGAAAAGCAACACGTTAGATGAACGCGTCGGGGGTGAAGTGGTGGCAACACGGTGACTCCACGAGACAGTGGAGTGGCTCTAAATTCGACCAAGACGTTGCTTGACTGTCGATATACAATGGCGCTGCATTTTTCCATAGTAACGTATGGTGATACACGTTCAATGTCCGAGCTGTAGCAGTGATTGGTAGTGCTGCAGCTTCTCGTTCACTTGCGTCTGCAAGGCGTTGTGCTCGGATCGAAGCTTCGCTAGGTCTCCATCACTACCGTCTGCATCCTCCTGGTCGTGGTCGTCTTGGTTCTCTGCTACTTTATGATGCCGGTCCTGTCCTTCACCGCTGGCAGTCAAAATGGTTACGACCCCAACGCTGAGACTATCATCCGGAAGCGACTCATCAGCGTTCACTGCGGCTTCGAGCTGTGCCCGCCGCTCCTCCCAGAGCACCTGCAGCTGCGACACTGTGCGTACGAGCTGCTTGCCGATCAGGCGAGTGACGTGGTCGACTTCTTGCAGCTGATGCTTCATCGCCTTCAGTCGCTCGCTCTGGTCTCGGCGATAACTTATGGATTCACTCTTGCCGGAGTTCATTTTGTCCAGCGCATCCGACAACTGAAGCTGCATCTCGATGGATGCGTCGCGATGGCTCTCGGTTAGACGTGTCTCCATCGCCTGGAGCTGCTCGCTGCCGACAAGCTCGTTCGTGAGCTTGTTGATAACTTCTATCTCTTGCTTTAGACCACGATAACTAGCTTCCAGATGAGCCACAGCGGCGTGCAGCTTGCTGCTAATGCTGTCCCATTTGGCTTGCAATTCAAACCGTGCCTGCTGCTCCGCTTCCGCCTGGCACAGCAGGTAAAGGTTAAACCAGGACATGCGAATTGCAAATAAAACGCTATTAAGGCACTCACCAGTTCGTTTAGACGCTGGCGAAGCTGTGCAATGTCCTCGCTAGCCTTCGGGCTCTCCACGACTGGCTGTTCGAGCGCTTTCCGTGCAGCAGTCGCAGCAGCGATGTTGGCAGCTCTGGCCTCGCCCTCGGCAGCTGAGACGCGTGCAATCAAATCTGCAATTCGCGATTTCACGCCACTCTCTACCTCCACGCGGATATGATCCAGCTTCGAGTCGACCGTTTTCGCCACGCTCGCTAGCGCCGCGCTCTCCGAAGCCGCAAACTCGTGGCGAGCTTGTGCAATCTTCGCCGACAGCTCTTGGCAGCTCTCACCCAGTCCCGCTTCGAGCTGGTGCCGCAGCGCCAGCAACTCCCGCTCTACCACCAGCGTCTTACACTGCGCGTATAAGAGGAGGCCAGTTTAGCCCCCTGGTCAAATTGCTAGCGACGTGTGATGAACAAAGTCTACTCACCCGTTTCCTTAGTGCCTCTTGCACAGCTCGCTTCTGCGAGACTAGCCTGCCCTCGAGCATTTCCACGTCCGCCTTCCGTTCAACAGCTTCGATGACCTGTCCGTATTCAAACCAACAACCAGATATTGCTGTCAGTGATATCAATTCGGCACCAAAAGATGAATGAGCTTTTATACAACGCATACGTGACCGAGTTCGTCTTCAAGCAGTTCGAGTCGGTGCTCGACCTTGGCCACGGAAGTTGGCAGGCAGTCGCTGTTGACAGCCTCGGTTGTTCTCGCCAGCAATTGCTCCAGCATCTCAACGCGTTCGCAAAGCGCCTCACTCTGGTGGTCCGCAGCGTGAAGGTGTTCTTGCATCTCCTCTTTCTCTCTGTCACGAGGATACAATCGACGAGCGGCCTTGAGACGTGATCTTCATCATCAACGTGATTCACCATGGCTCAAACCTTCGCAGCTCCTCGCTGACGACATTGAGCGTCTGGGTAAGTTTCTCCAAATGCTGCTTTTGCCGCTCCGACTCCCGTGACTTCGCTGCTAGCTCTTGTTCCAGGCCCTAGAGATATGATCGAAGACGTGTCCGTGGGCTATTCATGCCGATAGTAGCATGCTGAAGCGGTCAAAGCCGCCTGGCGCCAATACCAACCGCGACACGCGCCCCATTCTCCGCCACCGCCACGAATAACCGCCGGAAAGCGCCACGAAGCACTTCCTACTAGTCATGGCGCCCGCCAGCGCGTATGGCGAGGGCGTGAGTCGATTAAGTTAGCAAACCGTGAGATGTTGTGCTAGTCGGGATGAGTGAACAGGTAGAACAGGACGCAACCCGCACCTGAATGTTCTCCCACTCGCCATCGCCGCGCCCGAGCTCCGCAAGCTCCTCACGCGATGGAGCAAATGCGGTCATTGCCCGTGTTTGGGATTGCTGTGTCTTGTTTTTAGGTCCGAAGACAATGTTAGCGGCGCCTCTTCGTCCCGATGAATACCGTGCGATCCAAGTTGGGATCGCTACTCTCCGCATTCGAAGCAACTCCAGGCGGCACCAACAGCTTACGAGCAACAAAACTTCTAACCCACATGCATATCCGATGACAGAGCAAGAGCAAGATAGTGCATTTTGCTGCGTAAAGCAGTCCACTGTTATCACCGACGTATGATTAGCGCCCTTGTGTGGCCGCGTCATTCTACGCCGAGAGCTTCTTGGTGACCTGAGCGAACGACTCGCCCTGCACCTTGGCAACGTCCAGCTCAAGCTTCGACGGCTGGCGCGAACCGTCAGCGCCAGCGAGGGTACCAGCGCCCCACGGCGAGCCGCCGTGAACCTCCTCCATGTTCGCCAGCAGCTGTGTGCGGTAGCCTAGCGGCACGAACGTCAGACCCTGGTGAGCGAAGAACGGCAGCGCCGTGTACGCCGTCACCTCCTGGCCGCCGCCCTGCGTGCCTGTGCTGAAGAACACACCGGCAGTCTTGCCGATCAGAGCGCCAGTCGCCCACAGACCGCCGCAGCCGTCGAAGAAGGCCTTGATCTGCGACGGAACCGAGCCAAAGCGAGTCGGGAAGCCGAACAGGATGCCGTCCGCCTCCTTGAGCGTGTCGACCGTGGCGATCGGGTAGTCCTTCTTGGGGGCGGCGTGGATCTGCGTCAGCAGCTCCTCCGGCAGCGTTTCCGGCAC
>JAASGW010000326.1:0-33241 GCA_023334395.1 Phytopythium sindhum
AAAAAAAAAAAAAAAAAAAAAAAAAAAAAAAAAAAAAAAAAAAAAAAAAAAAAAAAAAAAAAAAAAAGGTAAACCAAAACGTTCAGCTCACACGTTATTCTTCTTTATTTTGCATAAAACCTCAAGTAAAACATATAACGTATATCTTTTTAAATAGTTTGTTTAAATTAATGAATTACAAATAATTAATACAAGGTATTATTAACTAAAAAATACTTTGAAAATAAATATATACCGTATGGTGTACACATGAAATCAGAGCTTATTTCTGGGGTATTTCTATTTCTGTAGATGCGTTCGTTGATGTTCTTGGCACCCATTGCGAAATGTTGTACCGTTTGTCTGTCCCATCCCCCTTTTACCAACGAAGGGGTAGGGTATTAGAATGATTTTTGAGAAGAACAACAGTCGACAATTCGATTTTTTTTTAACGTTAATTTATCCGGCCTTCTTTTTCCCATTCAGTTATACAGTACAGCACAAAACGAGCTTCTCTGTATGTTATTATAGAGTGTGCCGCCAGCCGTCAAACCATGGAAACACGTTCGTTAGGTCCGACAGTCGTCCTGTCGCCTGCCACCCCCCTCCCCCTCCCTTCAAAGTATACTGAATCCTAGTCAGTTCGCGATAAAGAACTGAACTGAGCGACTGCTGCAATCCACCACAGCCTTAGAAAGAAGGTAATAACTTTGAGATACCGCATAACCACTGTAACCAAGCGAACGCCAGTAGCCAGTACCAATAATCGTGGATCATATCTTTTTTTCAGAGAATAAAGAAATCTCTGTCTTCATCGGTCGACGTCCAATTTCTAACGGTTCATGTCAAATATAATTTACACGCTTGAATAGTGATTAGGGTACACTATACTGTACATTACACTCTTGTCTCAACAATATCTCCGCGGCAAGTCACTGCTTCTAATCGTAACAATTTTTTTTTTCGATATTATTATACAGTTATGATTGCGTTCGATACAGTAACTTCCACAAGAGCATTGTCGCAAGCAGGGACCGGTCTCGACACACTCGGTGCCGCTGCATTAAACCCCAGAGAGAAATCAAGGCGAGGGAAATGGCCGCGTCGCTTACGAGGCACAGTCCAACTGCTTGCACATTTTACTCGCATTCTCGATCACAGTATAATACGTTTTCCCGTTGGAGTGCTGCTCGTCGTCCTGAAGAAGACGTGCGCTGGACAACTTACCCAGTCAACGCAAATGACGGCCTCCTCCTCCTTCGTTGGCTGTTTGACTGGTTGTTTGTGTTGACAGATATCTTACTTTGCTTCAAGTAAGCATTAGTCAACACAAGGAATAAGACAAACAAAAAAAAAACATTAAAACGGTTTTTACACTCGATGAAGTAAGGTGCAGTCAGTCAGTAATCTCACCATGACAAGTGCCAGTAAACCATCGTTTTTGCACATTTCTAAATAAAATGTAAAAAAATACTACTCCCACTCTATAGTACAGTCGTTCGTCTCCGCCAGCTAAACAAGCATAATTCAGTCAGTAAATGTAAGCTTTGTCAAGTGTATTTCTATGAATCAACTACCCCACAGTATACAAAAATACAAGTGTCGCAATGTCCATCAGACGAGCCCGACTGACTATAGAGTGACCCTAAAGCAACCTGAATGAAGTAGTGCAGCTCATCCTACAGAAGAACCTATAATTAAAGCCGTCCAGCGTTGTGGCTTCAAGTGGTCCAAATGACGCGGCCAGGCGGCATCTTTTGCACAGTCCCAAGGCACCCAAGGCACACGATTCGTTTTGGTGGAAGCTGGCGGAAGGCGCTGGGAAACAGCAAACGGCCGCCGTTCGTCCGACCGCTCGCGCGTTGGTTATTGTGGCAGCAACACTTTTCACCACGATTCACGCTGGGATGTTTTGTCTACGCCGTACAGTAATTATTTTCAAGGTCGGCAAAACAAAAAAAAAAATAAAACCGCTAAAAGAGTGTATCTTCAACCGTCACATCAGGTACAAATATACTCGCACGCTGTATGTTCACGCGATCTAAAGTGCAAACGCGATCTAAAGTACCAGTACAAGAGTACCAGTACAAGAGTACCAGTACAAGAGTACCAGTACAAGAAAACCCAGCGTTTTCTAGGTCGACCACTGGGAGCCTCAGCCTTAACTCGACCCCAAGTTCGTCTCTATCAGACGCTAAATCCAGAAGATCCAACGCGCTGAAACGACGCGAATGCCGAACGCTGCGAAGGCGGCAGCGAATGGCTTTGACGGGGGACATGAGCGATCGTTCTGCCTCCAACTGGAAGCCCGCAAAATCGCCGACGTTCGTGTCTGCGCGGGAGCTCTTTGCTGCATCCTCCCGCCACAGTGGCACATTTCGCCAGTGAAGTACTTTTCGACCTCGGCGCGTGTGTGCTCCTCCCTCTACGAACGGGCGCTTGGACTGATATGCATGCACACATTCGGGTGCTATCGCGTTCGCCCATTCCCGTGGCGCCAGGGTGCAGGTCAGTCCAACCACACGTGTAGCAGAGAGATCAGTCGCTAGGCTGTCGCGGAACGGACCAGGGGATGAGTTACCACGCGACCGGACAGCGAGTCCGTCAGAGTTTATACAGTTTAGACATGAAGGGACAGACCATCCTCCGAAGCGATGTACACACATCTTCACCGTGAATCACCGCGTCGCTCGCGAACTGTGCAGCTCACTTTTGCCACGCGCAAGTCAGCGTGGCGCCAGCAGCGGTCGGTGTCACTCCACGCTACATCGAACGTGTCCCATTGCATTAAAATACATTAGGCCCAGTCGCGGTCACCCTCGAGTCACGAGCTGCAAAGTCCAGAGCTTCAGAGTTCAGTGCATCCGGTGAGTCCTCTGATCAATCAGCGACTAGGATAACGCACCAAACCTCTCAAATGTAGCCATAAAAGAACGGCAACCAAAACGGGAGCTTTGCTGGTCTGGATTGTTTCCAGAGTGAGAACAAATAAAATGCGGAAGCAGTAATGACCAACGAAGCGTTCCGAACAAATAAGACGAGGATGCGCAATGCTCTCCTACTCTTCTCATTCTTGTTTCTTATTTCACCTTTTCCGCCACTACTCGACTTGCCTTCTTGTTTCTCAGCGGCACATCAGAGCGTTTGAGCCTAACTCCAGAGCTCGGCAAGTCCTTCTCCCTCTCCGTCACGACGGCGAAAGCCTCAGCTAATTCTTCCATACGTCGAAGCGCACGGTTGGCCGCCCGAACTGTCCAAGCGGCGGTTGCCTCGCTTCTCATCCCGCCGCCCTCGCGTTCCTGGGAACGCCTTCTAGATCTCGGGTGAGATTACTGCGACCATAAAACAGAGGACGCCACCGTTTCGACCCGCAGGTGCGTCGCACATCTCGTCCTTCTCCTTCTCGGAAGGGAGCGGTCAGGAGTGAAAGATCGAGCCACGAACATGCGCAGTATGTGATAGATGATGCTGCTGGAGAGACGTAGACACGTGCCCAGAAGCTTCTGCCTACCGGCACTCCGTAGCTACCGGTCCATAGTGGAGCCGTCTGCGTTTAACAAGCGAGCAACGGACCACAATGCACCGACAAACTAACTAATCCGTGTACTTACACAGACGCTCATGCGGTGCGTCTTTTGGAGGTTCATACTGCACATGCAGCACATTGAAGTAGAGCGCTCCACATGAGTAGCTCATTGTATCCTAGCGTATTGTAGCGTACCGCATCCCGTCGCGCATGGCATCGCGGTCGGCTGGACCCACGATACGTGTGGTCTCGCTCCTGGTGGCCACCGCAGCCACATCGAGCGGCCCCAAGCGTCCCTCGAAGGTGACGGCGGCGCCACAGTGGGAGGATCCGCGATTCAGGACGGCGTAGATCTACAACGCAGATCAACGGGCGAAGTGCTGTATCCTTCGGTTCCTGGCGCCGGAGCGGCCCAGGTCGAGCGGTAGGTAGAGCACAGCAATGCGGTATACATACGTATACGTAAAGTATACTGTTACGGCAAACTTCAACGTTGGTTGCTTAGCAATAATTACCGTCTTCAATATGCTAACACTGTCGATAACAATCAGTAAGATCAAAATCAGTAATTGCGTACCCGTCTGTGATAACCGTACCCCTTTGAAACCGGTAAAAGATCCGGGTTGGCAGTATCGTACCGGTATCACATTGGTATACCTGATAACGCCGGTTCCCTGCAGCTCCTCGCGAAAACCCGAGCCGGACGCCCAACATGCGGGCGGCAAACCCGGACCCGGCCGCGGCGAAGAAGCGCTTCTCACGGGAGGAGGGACGACGGAAGAAGCTGTCTAGAGGCACCCCCGGGAGGGACAAGAGGAGGCGCCGCGATGGAGCTGGACGCGCGCGGACACGGGTACGACGGCAAGCTGCACGCGGACCGGTGGACGGCCGAGTACGTGGGGAGCGGCAACCACGCGCTGGACGCGGCCTGCTTCCGCTCGACGCGCGCCGTCTCCTGGCGAACGCGCACGCTGGCCTCACCACCGCCGCTCGCCTCCTCTGCCACCGGGGAGGAGGGCGCGCACAGGCGGGCGGCCCAGGAGACAGTGCGCGAGTTGCGCGTGTTCTACTACGAGGTGCAGGTGCTGTCGACGGGCGAGGACGGCGAAGACGGCGAGCTGGACGAGGATCTGGCCGTGCTGGAGGCGCACATGCGGCTCGACCGGCGCGCGCAGCTGATGGGGCTGCCCTCCTCGTCCCCATCGACCGTCGGAGCGACCAGGAACGCGGCGGGACAACCGTACAGCGGTGCCGCGCGCGTCTCCTGGAGGGAACGGGCGCGGCAACTGGTGCAGGCGCGCGTGCAGGGAGCCGAGGCGCCTGTTCGTGCGGTTGGAGGTGACGAGGAGGCTCCAAATGGGGCTAGCAACGGCAATAATGCAGCTTCTATGGATAACGGCGTAGTTATGGAAGGCGAAGCGCTCGCAGCGGAGCGCAGCGATGGCAGTCGGTCGGCGTGGCGTCTCTACCAAGCCAACAGCAGCGGTAACAATGGCGACACGGGCCGTGAGTCGCGCAGCTCGCCGTGGCTAGAGGCGGAAGAAGAAGAAGAGGAGGACCCGGACATGCGGTACTATCAGATGCTGGCGAGGAATGGGAACGGCGCCACCGGCAGCATCAGCGGCAGCGGGATGCACTTCGCCTTCACGCTGAGCTCGCGCACGCTGCAGCACATGCGCTCTCGATATGAGCGTCGCCGCCTTCGCCGTAGCACGGAGAAGAAGCGCTACAACCACCGCGTAGCCGTCGGGTTCTCGCTCGGCAAGCTACAGCTCAAGATGAACGAGCGCGCTGGCAGAGGCCATACAGACGACGGCCACATCCGCGCGGACGACGAGAAGATCCCGCTGGGCCATGAGGACCTCGGCCAGAGCGCGCGGTCGCTCGCGTACATCGGCAAAACGGGCCGGGTGGTCTCGAACGGGAAGATGTACCTCCAGTGCGACAAGTACGGCGCCGGCGACGTCGTCGGCTGCGGCATCCTCTTTGACTCCAAAACGTTCTTCTTCACGCTGAACGGCAAGCTCATGGGCATGGTGGCCGCCACGGACGTGCACCACTTGGACTTCTTCGTGGATCAGGACAACAACGTGGACGACTCGAGCGACTGCTTCGCGTCCATGTTTGACTGGTACGAGGCTGAAGCTGATGGTGAAAACGATTGTGACGGCTCAGACGTCGAAATCGACGGCGACGGCGACGAAACCATGAGCGACGCAGACTCATCGACGGCGGAAGACGATGAACTCTACCCGTCTGTGAGCCTGCACCGGTTTGGGGAGTGTGTGCGCACCGTGTTCGCCCCGGAGGAGTTCAAGTTTGACCTGTTCACCTTTCAGAAGCAAGTGCTGAAAGAGCGTCAGCGCTCGCTGGGCTCGGACGCGCTTTCACGCGTGAAACGCAAGCAGGTCGACGACGACACGGTGATGGATGCGCTTGTCCTGGACTACTTTAAGTACTACGGTTATGAAGGTGCGTACGAAGCGATGCAGACGGCGATACAGGCGGCGAACAGCCCCTCCAAGCGCGCTAGTCCGAGGAAGAACGGCTTTCACGGCGCCAACCACGACCCAGGAGCGGCCGGCACAGATCCAAATCATTCTATGGACCAAGCGGAACACTCGCTGGCGCTGAGGAGCGAAGTGCGTTGGTGGGTCCGCGGTTTTGAGACGGCTCGCGCCTTGGAAATGATCGGGCGCCTCCCGAACTTCGCCTTGCTCAAACTGGCGCCACGATATCAGCGCGTGCTACTGTACTGCCATATGCTGTGCGTGCTGGACGTTGCGCAGCCCAAGCCATCCAAGTTCAAGGCTGCCGCGCCACGATCACCGAGCGCCAGTGCGATCAACGGGAGCGGGTCGTGGAGCGCAGAGAAGGCGATCGCGTGCGCTCAGTCGGTGTTCGCCGACTTCACCGCTGCAAGCGATAGACCGGCAACGTCGAGCTCTGCAATAGACGACACGGCACTCCGAGATGACCTCGCACTGTTCATGAGTATCTTGTTATACGACGACCCGAGCAAGCTGCCTGCCGACAGCCGCGCGCGTCTGTTCCTGACGAGCGACTTCCGTGACTGCGTGGCCGACGAGCTGAACAGCATCCTGCTGACATCAGCGGCCGATGAATCTTCCGTGAGCACGCCGCAGTCGTCGCTCGAGACGTTCCTGACCGACTTGAACGCCCTGCGCGCCACCAGCCTGCGCCACGGCTGCCGCGTGTTCCCGGAGAGTGCAGTGTCGCTGTCAGCGCAGCTGAGCGCGTCCAGGAAGCGCAAGGAGCAGCAGCGACGCGCACGGGAGGGCGACGACGACGACGACGAGCTGTCGTCCGGCTCGGATGATTCCTCGTCGTCCGCGTCCTCGCGCGGCGGTCGACAGCGCCACAACGACGACGACGATGATGAAGAAGAGGAGGAAGAAGAGGAAGAGTGACGGAGAGCAACACGAGCCCTGCACATCCACGACGAATACCTTGAATTCCACATGCATGAAGACGAGTAGACTACAACATCATGAGAACAACAGCAACACGACCGGAGAAACCCAAAACTGAAGTAGCTATTCACGCTTCAACATCCAGTCGGGACCAAAAAATGAGCCCCATTGGACCATTTGACCATCACTCCCCTGTCGGAACCAAAACCCTCCTACACAATAAATGTTCTCCGAACGTCGTCCGAAAGTGCTCCGAACGTCGCGCGTTCCTCCGCCACCACTGACAGGCGTCTTGCCTGCATCCATCAATACGCCGCGCACTTTCCTGCCGGTAGGTGACGCCTCCCGCCCGCCGGTCGCTCCGCCCGCTCCGCCCGCTCCGTGACGATGCTGCGCGTCTCGGCGCTGCGCTCGGCCGCCGCCGCCTCGGCCTACGCGTGTCGGTCGTCTCTGCCTATCAAAGCGGCCACCTCCTGGCTCCTGGTGTGCTCTACAGCGCCCGCAATCGCCGTCTCCGCGTCGTCGTCGCCGGCGCTGCACGTGCTCGTCGCGCGCGCGTTTGCGTCCGCCGCGCAGCCCCAGCCGGCCAGGGACAGCGCCGCGGCTGGCGCTGAAGAGTCGGGCGCACTGTCGTGGCCCGCGGACGTGGGCAAGCGCGTGCACAAGCGTCTGCGATCGTTCCCGCGCAACTACGAGGCCAAGGCGTTGGCGGTGGAGGCGGGCCTGAACGCAGGCGAGTGGGCGCTGGCAGCCGCAGGCTTCCGCCAGGCCTTCATGCGCGCGCCGGCGCAGTTCTTTCGCGACCAGCGCGAGCTCGAGGCCTTCGCGCGCGACTTGCTGGACGAGAACGACGCGCACCACGTGGCCAAGACGAAGCGCAACTCGTTCGTCTTCTACCCGTTCTTCCTCGACTTCGCACGCACCAACGACTACATGCCGCGCGCGGACGGCAGTGACGGTGATGCGTTCACGCTGCAGGAGCTGACGGACCTGCGCCTGCCGCATGAGCTGTACCCGTTCGCGACAGCCATGAAGCGCAAAATCGTGTACCACGAGGGCCCGACCAACAGCGGCAAGACGTTTGCGGCGCTCGAGCGGCTCAAGCAGGCCGGCGCGGACGGAGGCATCTACTGCGGCCCGCTGCGGTTGCTCGCGCTCGAGATCTTCGACAAGCTCAACGCCGACGGGCTGTACACGTCGCTGGTCACGGGCCAGGAGAAGAAGCTCGTGCCGTTCGCGAGCCACGTGGCCTGCACGGTCGAGATGGCCAACATCAACCGCAAGTGGGACGTGGCCGTCATCGACGAGATCCAGCTCATCGGCGACCCGCAGCGCGGCTGGGCCTGGACACGCGCCTTCTTCGGGCTGCAGGCCAACGAGATCCACGTCTGCGGCTCGGGTGAGGCCATGGACCTGCTGCGCAAGTTCGCCGAGACCACCGGTGACGACTTTGAGGTGCGCCACTACGAGCGCCGTGCGCCGCTGCAGGTCGCCGAGACGCACCTCGAGTCGTTCCGCAACGTGCAGCCCGGCGACTGCGTGGTGGCCTTCTCGCGGCGCGAGCTCTTCCAGCTCAAGCGCGACATCGAGGTCAAGACGGGCCAGAAGTGCTGCATCATCTACGGGCAGCTGCCGCCCGAGACGCGCTCGCAGCAGGCGCGGCTTTTCAACGCGCGCGGCAACGAGTACAACATCCTCGTGGCCTCGGACGCCGTCGGCATGGGGCTTAACCTCAACATCGGGCGCGTCGTGTTCTCGACCGTCAAGAAGTTCGGCGGCGCGCGCGCTGCGGGCCTTGTGGATATTCCCCCGGCGCTGGCCAAGCAGATTGCGGGCCGCGCTGGACGTGCCGGCGGTGCGTACGAGGCGACGGGCGGCGTGGCGACGACACTGGTGGCGGACGACCTCGAGTACCTGAAGGAGTCGTTCGAGCAGCCGCAGACGCCACTCAAGGCGGCAGGCCTGTTCCCGTCGTCGGAGCAAATGGAGGAGTTCGCCAAGCAGCTGCCGGGCGTCACGGACCTGGGCGACCTGATCGACAAGTACGTGATGCTGGCGCGGCTGGACGGTGACTACTTCCTGTGCAACCACTCGGAGATGAAGGACGCGGCAGCGCTGCTGCGCGACATCGAGCTGTCGCTCTCGGACCGCTTCACGTTCTGCATGGCGCCCGTCAACCTGCGGCACCCGCTCGCGCGCCGCGTGTTCGTTGACTACGCGCGCGCCCACGCGCAGGAGCAGAGCGTGGCGCTCGACATTTACCTGCCCAAGTACGCGCCGCAGACAGCCGAGGCGCTGCGTGACGTGGAGATTAAGGCGCAGATCATCGACCTGTACCTGTGGCTGTCGTTCCGCTTCGAGCCGACTTTCACGGAGAAGGAGCTGGCGCTCGAGCTCAAGGCGCGCGTGCTCGAGCTCGTGGAGCAGGGCCTGGCCAATACGACCGTCAACCGCGACACGAGGAAGAAGCCGCGCTCGTCCGTGATCCACTACGCGGCCAGTAGGAGCGGCGGTGCCAATGGCAACAGCAACGGACGCCCGCATTACCAGCGCGACGGCGCTCGCCGCTCAGGCGCCGGAGACTATTCCAAGGGCCGCAAACTTGCAAGCAGCGATGGGGACTTTGTACGCAGGAGCGAGCGGCGGAGTCGCAGAGACGAGGACGAGGACGAGGACGAGGACGAGGACAATGCAGTGAACGACGCCAGCGACGCGATGGACGCCGAGACGCGGTCGCTCACGGCGCGGCTGCGCAGCCAGTGGCGCAAGTTCCGCAACAGCAAGTGAGGTACGCGTCGAACCGCCCTGCCCTGTTGTTGTTAATAGAGTCAATCCTTTGTTAGAACAGAACAGCACGAGAGCACAGCAGAGTCTATTGGGTGATCCTTAGCGGAAGAGGAAGGTGGGCTTGGGCGCCTTGGGGTGGCACATGCGCTCGGCGCGCTTGTTGCCGACCACGCGCTGCAGCCGGAACAGGTCCAGCCGCGAGAAGAGCGCGATGGAGCTCTTGCCGGCCTCGTCCTCCTGGTCTTCCTCGTCGTCATCTCCGTCCTCCTCGTTGCTGCCCGCCTCGCCCGAGCCCGTGGACCCGGGCAGCATGTTGAGCACCTCCGGGTAGAACTCGCCCATAGCGGGCGGCGCGTACCAGACGAGCTGCTGGATGCCACGCAGCCGGTACTGGTGGTAGAAGTGGAAGCGCTCCGTCACGAGCAGCACGTGGCAGCGGCCGTGGAAGAAGGCCGTGCGCGCGCGCGCCACCTGCCGGTTGGGCGTGTACTCGCAGATCTGCAGGCAGCGCAGCAGCTTGCGGTTCTCGGGCTCATTGAACAGGTTGCGCACGCGCACGTAGTCAAAGTACGACGGAATGAATACCAGGACGTGCTTGCGCGGCCGGTCCAGCAGCGGCTCGAACACGTGCTTCTTGAAGTAGGCGAAGCGCAGCTCGGCCTCCTCGTCCGCGCGCAGCGGCGCGCCCGGTGCCACGTCCGCGTCGATGCGCTGAAAGATCTGCTGCACGCGCGGAACCACGCGCGAGATGGTCGCCGACCCGTCGGCCGCGTCGTACGCGCGCGCCACGCGCAGGCAGCCGCTCAGGTTGCGGCACGATTTGCTCACCAGCGCGTTCAGCATAGGCTCCACACCGTGCGCGAAGACCACCGTCTGCCGGAAGTAGGCACCCAGGAAGCTCAGGTTCCACTCGCGCAAGCGGCTGAAGTCGGCGTGCGGCGCCTCCTTGGGCGGCGCGTTCACGGCGCGCAGCACGGCGCGCAGGTGGTCCACGTTCTGCATGGCGATGAGGCTGGCCGAGTCCACGACGCAGACCTCGATGGACGACAGCACGTCCGTCGACAGCTTCTTCTGCTCCCCATCATCGGCCGCGTCCAGCTCGGCCAGCTCGTCGCCGAGGTGCTGCCGCAGACCCAGCGGAGACGCCAGGATGATGTCCGCGTGGTGGTACTCGCTGTAGAAGCGCATGGCGCGCCGCGACAGCGACAAGCCGATCTGGAAGCAGTCGTCGTTGTTGCCCGCCGCGAACACACGCTGCCACTCCTTCTGCTCGCTATCGTCGCCCTCGTGCTCGCCGACGTCATCTTCCTCGTTGGTGCCGTACTCGTCGAAGAAGCGATCCTTGTTGTGGAACGTGTCGACTGCGGGCGGCAGGAGCTCCATGAGCAGCTGCACGAACGCGACCGCCGCGCTGCGGAGCGGCAGCAGCACCAGCACGCTCGCGCGGCAGAAGCCCTGATCGTGGTACTCCTTCTCCTCCTGCTCCTCGTCGGCCTTGTCCTCGCCCTCCTCGTTGCCGCTGCGGGCGCTCCGCTTGCGTATCCGCTCGTTGTTGCGCGTGACCGTGTCGCGCGCCTTGAGCACGTGGTTGAGCACGTGCATGGCACTCATGCGGCGCAGCGCACGCGTGTTGCTCAGCGTCTGCGCCGCGAACAGCACGTCGCGGTACGCCAGCAGGTTGGCGAACAGCGCGCGCTCGACGGACCCGCGCGGCCAGAGCGAGTCCGCGTCCGCGTTCTTCTGCTTCCACGCGTCGCGGAGACGCGCACGGATGAAGCGCAGCCCCGCCTCGTCGTCGTCCTCCTCGTTCGCTGCGCCGGCCACGCCAGGGCGCAGCGACACAATGTACTCGGACGGCCAGAGGGATGTGGAGGCGTCCTGCTCGCCCGCAGTCTTAGTCTTCTTCCCGTCGCGCCCACTGATCGTCGAGAACTTGCGCGGCGTCGCGTCCAGCACCTTGGCGTCCTGCTCCGTGAACGTCGTCAGCTGGAAGCGCTTGCGGTACGGGTCCTGCGGCTGCTCCGCTTCCTCCTCGCCGTCGTCCTCGCCGTCGTCCTCGCCGTCGTCCTCGCCGTCGTCCTCGTCGTCGCCCTTCTCCTGGACCTGCTCCGCTCCCTCGTCCTCCTCTTGGTCATCCTTCTCCTCCTCTTCCTCTTCTTCCTCTTCATCCTCGACTATCTCGTTGCCGTCCTCGTCCACGAGCACGCGCTCGTGCTGCTCCTCGTCTTCCTCCTCCTCGTCTTCCTCGTCGCTCTCCAGGCCGTTCGACGGCTGGAACGTCTGCACGAACTGGTCGAACAGCGAACCCTTGGCCCTGTGCGCGCCCGCGTGCTCCTCCTCGCTCTCGCTCTCACTCTCGCTCTCGCTGTCATCGTTCGCGCTCGCCTTCTTCTTCTTGCGCCGCGGCTTCTTCTTCTTCTTCCGGCTGTTCTTGCTCTTGGGCTGCGCCGCCAGTCGCGCCGCCTTCTCTTCGAATGCGCGCTCCGCGAGCCGCCGCTTCTCCTCCTCCATCTGCTCGCGCTGCTGCTGCTTCTTGTCGGCCACCGAGCCCTCGAACGCGCGTCGCTTGGAGCGCTCCGCCATCTTCTGCTTCTTCCACTGGCCCATCATGGACTCGCGCTTCTCCGGGCGCCCGCCGCCGCGCTCATCGCCACCACGCGCAGGCTGCTCGTCGTCCCACACGTTCTTGCGCTTCTTGCTGCCGCCGCGCCCGCCGCCGCCGCCCTTGCGCCCGCCGCCCTTGCCCATTGTCACGAACGACGTTGGTGGCCACCGGTCTCTTGGGGATTGGCATTGTCGTAGCTGGTGGCGCGCCAAAATGGCTGGCGGCGACTTCAGTGAACGCTACGACTGGTTGAAAAGACATGTATCAGTAATTTACAGCCAATCATATGATGTAGCTGTGGGAATCGAATTTTTTACCAATGAGAGAGGTTATTGCGCTGTATTTACAGCCAATCGTTGTGCGGTACGCTAAAAATAATCCCCAGGCGACATGAGGTGATGACCCGCTCGCCCGACATGGCTAAACATGGGCGCTTAGTAACATTAGGACGCGCGTCTTGGGGCGTGGAGGCGGTTCGAGCAGCGATGCGGTCGGTCGAAGCGGACGCACAGGAGCTAGAGCTCATGCTGAGCGACGACGACGACGCACAGGAGGGGGAGGAGCAGCAGCAGCAACAGCGGCCACTGCCACGGCGCGGAGTCAATGCGGACGGCGTGCTCGCCGTCATTGAGCGGCTGGAGCCGTGCTCCGCATCGGGAGACGAGTGCGTGCGGACGCTCTTGCTGGTCAAGGAACGAGCGGAGGTGCTGACAGGTTGCTGTGCATGGTAGGGTGTCGGTGCGGGAGCTGGCGCGGCGGCTGGCGCTGCTGCCGCGCGAAGCCAACGCGCTGCCGCTCGTGCGGCTGCTGCAGCAGGTGCGGGAGGAGTCTATCCCGCGGCCGGCGGTGCTGGGCGTGTGGACCAAGCTGATGGCGCGCGGCAGCCTTAGCAGCAGTAGCATCGCGACGCCCATGTCGGGCACGCCCAAGATCAGCAAGGGCAAGCCAAGTGTTCGGGCAAAGAGCGGCGGCGGCGTCCCCATCGTGAGCAGCCGCGTGCTCGAGTACAAGCGCAAGCAGGCCGAGTGTGACCTCAAGCTGCTGCAGAACCGCATCGCACTGCTGCAGGTGCGTGTGTCTGTATTGCGTCAACTCACGATGCCCTTCAACTCACGTGTGGAGGTTGGCACACCACAGAATGAGGAGAGCAAGGCATGGAAGAAGATCTCGCAGACGCAGGAGCGCGCCGAGGAGATCCTGGCGCTGCGCGTGGCCAACCTGCGGCGGCACGAGGAAAAGACGCAGCACGCGGCGGCGCGCGCGCAGCAGACGCGCAGCGAGCAACGGCGGCAGCATTCGCTCAAGAAGGAGTCCGTCATCAAGAAGAAGCACGCCGAGATCCAGGTCATCTCCAAGAAGTACCAGGACGTGGAGCAGGTCAAGACCGAGAGCCGGCGGCTCAAGGCCGAGCGTGAGCAGCTGCAGCTGCGCGAGGTGGCGCGCGCCAAGGAGAAGCGCGAGGTCGTGCGCCGCCAGGAGGCCGCGCTCAAGCGCAAGAAGCTCGCCGATAGACAACTGGCCGATCAGGACGTGGCGCTGCGGCTCATGAACAAGGTCATCAGCGAGGAGCGGCAGATCCGCGAGCACCAGCGCCGCGTCGAGGAGATGGAGCGCACCGAGCGTGAGCTCATCGCGCGGCTGCAGGGCACGCAGCTCGTCCAGCGAGAAGCCTACTCGGTTCTCGAGCGTGCCCTGCTACGGTCCGCTCCCGGGACGCTCAGCGGCAGCAGTACCAGCTGTGCAAGTCTGGCGAGTGCAGGCGGCAGGAACAGGCGCAGTGTCGGCGCACTCGCCCCTCTGGCGCCGCAGTACTTGCAACACCGACAGCAAGACGATGACGAGGAGGAGGATGAAGAGGAACTAGACGAGGAGGAACAGAGACACTAAGACCGCAATGAACACGATCAACATCCCACAACAAGTCCGTACCCAGCAAAAGAGATCCATGTAGTTGTCAACGCATTCCTCATCGTCCCCAACGGCGCAAAGCGCCGTCACTGGAGTCTCTGGAGACCGGCCGGCACCAACGGAGAGCAGCAAGCTAAAATGTCGCCGTCCGCTCGCGCTGGAAAGTCAGTCAAAGCATGAAAAGCAGCAAGGCAGTGGACGTGCCGAGCGTCCGCTCCCGCCCAACCCGACCGGCAAGCGATCAGTACGAACTGAAGCGCGGGTCGACCGTCACCAGCTTCTCGGCCACGGCCTTGTGCGTGCGCTCGAGGAAGAGCATCTTGGTCTTGACGCCGATGTAGCCATCCGAGGGCTGGCGGCGCTGCTGGCCCTCGTGCAGCGCGAGGCAGTTGGAGCCGAAGTGGCAGCTGCGGCCGAACTCGCACTCCTTGGTGCGGAAGAAGGGGTTGTACCAGCAGATCTCCACCTCCGAGTGCGACTTGTAGCAGCGGCCGTTCGTGCAGCGTTCGCGGTACTCGCACAGGTACCCCTTCGAGTTCAGGTTGCGCTCGCCCGTGTTCGTGTAGTTGTTCATCCATTCCGTGTTGGCGCCCACGTCCACGTGCGCGCAGACGCACCACGCGTGCTCCTGCACGTCGACGTACGAAAAATGGTCTGGCTGTGTGCACTTGAGCAGCTTGTACAGTGGGTTGTACGTCATGACCTCCTGGTACGTGTGCGACTCGAGGCACTGGCCGTTCGAGCGGCCCGGACACGCCGGCCCTTGCTGGCACAACCGTGCCTTGTCCACCAGGCGCATGTGCTCCAGCATCGCGCGGAACATGACCTTGGCGCGTCCGTCCGGCTGCGGAATGTCGTCGTCCTTCGTGTAATAGAAGAGGTAGTTAGGCTTGGGTGCCACCGCGCGCTTGGGCAGCACCACGGGGCTGGGCGGACGCGCCGTCAGTACCACCGATTGCTGCGGCGGCTGGGACGGCGGGAGCGGCGGCGGCGGCTGCGACTGCGGAAGCGGCGGCTGAGGCGGACCGAACGCCGACGACGATGACGATGACGACAGAGTCATGAGCAGCAAGCGCTGGTCGGACGCCAGCGGAAACGGCGGCAGTCCCGGGGGGAGCGGTGCGCTGCTACCGTGTAGTCCCGATGACGGCGACGACGACGACGAAGCAGAGGCCCAGATGCCGCGCTGGGGGGACGACGACGTCGCCAAGGCGCCCGAGTCCGACGAGAACGAGCTGCGGGGCGACGGCCACGACGACGACGACAGCAAACCCGGCGGGAGCGACGACGACGAACTAGATGGTGGTAGCGGCGGTTGCGACGAGTGCAGCGGCGGGCTGTTAATGGATGACGAGACGGTGAGCGCGGCCATGGCGGCGGCGTGCACCTCGGCCTGCTCCTGCTCCTGGCGCTTGGCGCTGACGGCGTCCTTGGTGTCCTTGTAGCGGTTGTACATTCTCCAGACGTTCGGCAGCGTCTCCGCCATGGCACCCATGGCGCCGCAGAGCTCCAGCTGCTTGAAGAACCCGAGCATGCCGCGGTTGTGCGAGGCCCAGTTGCCGACGTTCTTGACGCAGTAGAGCGCGCCCGTGAGGCGCTGCACGTCCGTGTCGAAGTTACCGAGCAGCGTCGCGTCGTCGTCGCCATCCGCGTCGGTCGCCGACTGCGGTGGCGACCCGCCGCTCATCATGTAATAGTCGAAGCTACCGCCGCTAGTACTATTGCTACTGCTACTCGTCTTCTTGAGGTCGTATTGCTGGATACTGGATAGATAATTCTTCATGTACTGCGTAATGAGCGTGCCGAGCGGCTCGCCGAGGATTACAACATTAAGCACGTCCTGCACGCCCAGGGCGCGCATGTAGAGCAATAGCAGGTCGTTGAAGCTTGTGCGCACGCCGTTGCCGTTGCCCTCGCCAATGTCCAGGCGGATGTCGCGCACCAGCTCGCCCGCGCGCGGCTGCAGGCTTGCGGGCAACCAGCCGACCAGCCCGCGCATCGTCTCGCGCTTGTCGAACAGCTCGTCCACGAGCGCGTCAATGGCCGGTCGGCGCTGCGTCTGCTCGAGCGAGCGCGCCAGCTCTTGCATGCGCTGGCCCACGAACTCGCGCACCTCGCCCATCATGCGGTCCTTGTACTGCGCCATGTGCCGCACGTTGTCCTCCAGCGACCGGATGAGCCCGTTCTGCATGAGCTCGCGGTCTCGCATGAACTGGTTGAATTCGCTGTTCATGCGCGCCACGGCCTCGGCCCCGCCCGCCTCGCCGCTGGCGCTGGCTGCGCTGCCGCTCGACCCGACGCTCGACGCACTGGCCGACAGTGTCGACACGCTGACGCTGAGTGCGCCCGAGCCGATGCTGCCCATGCTCAGCGCTGACGCGCCAGCGTTGATGAAACTGGCCATGCTGGCCGAGGAGCCCGCGGCCGACGCCGAGGACGCGCCCATGTCCAGGAACGCGGCCGCGGGGTCGCGCTCGCGACTGGAAAGCATCATCATGTCTGTAGCTGGGCGCTGGATACCGTTGAAGGGAAGGAGATGGAGGAGAAGCGCTTGAAGAGGACTAACGACCGCTTCTTCTTCAGTGGTTCGCCTTTTGGTGGAAGACCCGCTTGCGCGCTTTCTCCCGGGGTTTCCTGGGGTTTGGCGCGAACGGGAATGCTTTATTTACGAGAGTAGGCGGTAATGCAGGATAACATTTCAATAATAGATGGAAAGAGAACTCGTTAGAGGGTACGTATACATACAAATATCAAGTTATAAACGGCCAAACACGTTTGTCACTATTCTAAATCTCATTTCGTCTACAGTGTAAATTACGGATTAGAATCATGTTTACTAGCCTGTCTTCAATCTCAGAAGTATACTTCAGAAATATACTATACGATCAAATTAATGCCGTATATAGCCGCAATCGCTCTTCATTACTGCGATTGTAGACCTGCGCTGCGCACCAGACGCGGTGATGATGATGCGGCGGCGGTGGCTGGCGGCGGCGGCGCCTCGGCTGCTGGGCGGCGCGCGTGCAGTCAGCGGCTCTGCGGCGCGGCTGGGCGAGTTCTCGGACGTGCTGCGCTTCGACCTGGCGGCGGGCGGCGCGCTGGGGGAGAAGGAGCTGGAGGACAAGGCCGTGCTGGTGGTGAACACGGCCTCGCGCTGCGGCCACGCGCCGCAGCTCAAGGCGCTGCAGGCGCTGCACGAGGCGTACGCGGCGCGCGGGCTCGTGGTGGTGGCGGTGCCGTCCGGCGATTTCGGCGCACAGGAGATCGAGGGCGAGGACTCCGACATTGCGGCGCTGTACGCGGCGCAGCCGTTCGGCGTGCGCTTCCCGGTGGCCAAGAAAACGAGCGTGGTGGGCGCGCACGCGCACCCGTTCTTCGCGCGCATCGTGACCGAGTACAGTCGCTCGGTGGCGCCCACGTGGAACTTCGACAAGTTCCTGGTGGACCACTACGGCGACCTGCGCGCCGTGTTCCCGCACGATACGGACCCGCTCGTGCCCGAGGTGGCCGAGGCCATCGAGGAGGTGCTGGACGACCTGCCGCGGCCCCTGGTGCCGGACAGTGCTCTCGGCGGCGGTGATAGGAGTGAAAAGGACCGTGAAGACGACACGGAAGACCATGGAGACGACTCGCGCAAGGCCTAACGCGGCAACAATTCAGTCATGAGCGACATCTCTTGGTCTGATTGTGAAGCACGTTGTTCCCATGGATGCACAGCACTCGCTACACGCACATAGCAGCGACGGCGTGACTCTTGGTGATGCCCAATGGCTTAATTATATTGATATGGGGCGACGACTACGACTGCGGCTCGCTGCCGGCAGTGGGAGCGGCCGGAGGCTCCGACAGTGACGCGTACAGCGACTGAAGCGTCGAGTTCACCGACGCTGCGCCGTTCGCGCTGCCGCCGACCACGAGCAAGCCTGGTGTCGGGATGGAGCTAACACTGTGACTGGTCCCAGCCACTTGTGATCGATGGCCGCTCCTCGCCTCCTCGCCAGGCAAGCCTCCTCTTTCGTACCCTGACACGTCTCCGTCGTCCGCGGTGTCGTTCGTGACGCTTATACTCCGCCGCTGCAGAATCGACAGCTTCTTGGCTTCGTACCGCCGCCGACAGCGCTCACGCTCTCGCGCTTTTTGGTCCTCGGTCGCCTTCCGGCGACGCTCGCGGCTGCGCTGCGCCTCGCGCTCGCGCTGCTCCTCAGTGGCCTGCAGCCGACGGTCCCGACTGCGGCGTGTCTCCTTCTCCTTGAGCTCTCGGGGCGCCTCCTTTCGCCGCTTCTTACTGCGCTCGGCCTCCTCCATCCGCTTCTTCTTGCGCTTCCGCCGCTCGTAGTCCACGTGCCGCTGTGCCGGCGTCATCTTCTCCCGGCGCTTTTTGCTGCGCTGCGCCTCCATCTCCCGCGCCTCGGGCGGCGCGCGCAGCCGCCGGAGCCGACTCCGCTCCGCCTCCGACGAGCGCGTTCCGTTCGCTCGACTATCCATTGATGCCGACCGCGGAGTTACGATCAGCGCCTCGCTTGACACCATCGTCGTCTCGCTGGTACTAACGCTGTTCACACAGGAGATGGCGCTGCTGGGGACCGGTAGCGCCGGACGCTTGGCGACTCCACGCACCAGCACCGACGACGCGAGCTCCGACACGGCGGCCGCGCCTCCGACAGACATGGGCGCCTCCGGCAGCGAGCGCAGGAACGCGTCGTACGCCGTCACGTGCATCTGCCGCAGGTGCAGCAGCGCCTGGCGCTGGCCCAGGTCGTTCGGTTCGTACGCATGCGTCAGGTCCGCCTTCTGGTCGTTGCACCTGCATCCAAGCGGGCGTTAGCGACGTGTTCGTGGCGGATGTGCACACCGCAGACGCTTCGGCACCTACGCGCGGCAGACCCAGCACTCCTTCTCGGCGATCTCGCTCCACTTGTTGTCCTGCATTGAGATCTACAGCCACCCGTCAGTCATTCGCCCTAATGCTGCACCATCATCACCACCGTCTGCCTCACCATGCGCTTCTCGGTGGACTTGAGCTGCGAGAACCAGGCGGAGGCGTCCTTCTTGCGCCGCGGGCCGAAGCGGATGCGCTGGTTCTCCTCCTCCGACAGCCCGTTGAACCGGTAGAGCACGTTCTTGAGGTGGCAGGCCTTGAAGTGCGCCACGAAGTAGCGCGGGTGCCGCAGAAAGTCGAAAAAGAAGTTCTCGTTGCACTCCTCGCACCGGATCAGGTTGGCGCGGATGCGGTCGAAGTGTTCCTCGATCGGCAGCGTCCGCGCCGCCGACGCGGCCACCAGGGTACCGCTGGGTACTGAGGAGGGCGCCGACGAGGGCGCGGGCAGCAGCATGGTCGAGATGGCGGCGGTCGAGGAGCCGCCACCGCCACCGCCGCCGCCGCGGCGCGTCGAGTCCATGGCGCCGTTGGGCGTCGCGTTTTTGCGGGGTTCCTGCTCTATAGAACTGCATGCGTTCTGTAAAAAATGGGGCAGTAAGTAGTCACAAGGTGATAAAATGGCAATTAGGCACTTATTTAATGAAGTATAAAACGCTCAGCTATAATAAAATGCTATACAATAATATATACGAAGGAATTAACATTTAGCTCTGAATTAACCAAAAAATATCAAACTATTTTAGAACTCACTTGTAAATTTGCATACAGGAAAGTACGCTGGCAGCCATCATATTGAACCTGACGTAAATACCGGTACATATAAAAGGTCACACACAACACGTGGTTTATACAGTAATACAGTAGAGTCCAGGCCTCTATTATGAAAGGTAAACCTGACCAAAATGCCAAAAATATCAAATTTTAAAAAGTAAATGCTCTATGAATAAACCTAACCTTGCACTTTTGTGGCCTCTTTAAGCTCTTCTTGTAGCATAAAAGAAGGCAAGAATCGGTTGGTCATCTTGAATAATCCGGCCCGGAAGCCAAAGCACTGCTTTGGCTTCCGGGGTTACCTACCTCTGCTAAGTCGGCTTGGCGGGAAGAGAAGCTGTTATTGTTTTCCATCGTGATCTATTCAACTGCCCTTTTCGTGCAAAACACGACATATTTTCTCTAGAAACCTGGAATGTATCGCTGCCGTTTATGAATACCCACAAATCGCATGTTGTGTCCTCTTATTGGGAGTTATATGTGGTTCAGAACCGAAATCACAAGCCCAGGCACATGAGACGTTCGGCTCCACCTACAGGATCACAATGCATGGTAAAAGTATTCATAAATGGCAAAATCGCACGGTCAGCTTCGTGCTATTTTTTTTTCACATTGATTATCGTTGTTGTTTCTAAGACACGCCGGAACCATTCTGCCTTGTGATTGGAGCTTACGTCGAAATATCATTCGTACCAGTTACTTCATACTGTACTAAGGTATAAGTAAACTGTTCGGAATTATGAAAAACTATTTTTGGCCTTTGCGTGCACACAGCGGGTAGGGAAAGAGGGTGTAAAATCTCAACGTGTAACGTTATTATACCCAAGTGATGAGTCGCCTGACTCCGCTGCCACATTTATCCGTCAGAAAACCCCTAACCAAATCCATTAAATGTTTGCCAAATCATAATTTTACGACCAGCTCATCACATCTAAATGCAGACACTCTATCAAACACCGTTGCCTTTCAGACTGGAAGTACCAGTTGATCACTTTTGCCCTTTTGCGCCAGGAGCATATTTATCCAGTGTACTGCAATGTGTTTGGCTGTGTTCGTCGAGCAGGCTAAAATAGGGTGTACTTGTACTGTTTCGCGCTAAGGATAGCCCCTACTATGCCATCCATATGCCTCGCTTGAGGAACTCACCTCAAGCACGAACGGCCTCCCCCTCCCTCTCCTCCTCCTCCCCCTCGGCCTTGCTTCCTCCTTTTGTCGACACTAATTATAGCCCTTGACCCCACCCTCCCCTCCCTCTCCCCAGCTTCTTCCTCGACACCGGGACGATACCATTGGCACGAAGGACCCCCCAAGACGGTCTGCCATGTGCGGCGCGGCCCCAGGCGACGCGCTCGTCGCGTCCTGCCGCTTCTTCCGCTACGGCTGCTCCGAGGCCGACCACCCGCTGTTCCAGCCCGAGTACGCAAGGTACAGTAAACTGGGCAGTGTGTCCTCCGTGATGCAATCCCGCGTCACCCGTGACTCGGCAGGTGACGTCCACCAAACAGCGACACGGCCGCGAGTCTCGTCCCGAGGCTGACTCGGTCCCCACCATCGCTCTCTTTGACTACATCTAACCACAGCATGCGCTTATGTGTGTGTCCTGCCCGTGCAGGAGCAACCGGACGCGCAGCACCAAGGTGCGCCAGCGCTCAAGACTACCACTGCCCAGTTCATCGGGTCTCACCTCTTGCTGCTGTGCCAGATCATGCGGTGCTTCCCGCACTGCTGCCCGGACCACATACCGCGCCGGTACTGCGGCTGCTCCATCCACCTGCTGGTCACCTTCTCGTGCAGCCTCGACCAGATCCGAGAAGAGGAGCTCATGATATGTGCCCGCTTCGAGGCGTCGGAGCCGTCGAACGCACGCGCACGGGCAGGCGTACGACCAAGCCAGGTGGAGAACGGCGACGGCGAGGCGGTTCTGTTGTCGCGCGGGCAGTCCGTGTGGCTCCCGAGCTACCTCTTTGATCCGGCGAACGCGAGCAACGGCGAACTGACGGAGCTATTGTCTGCAGTGCACAAATGGTCATCACTAACGTCTCCAACACGAATGCCATGCGTCTGCTGTACAAAACTCCATCATCTACTCGCTTAACAAGCACAAGTTCCCCAAGTGGGTCTACAACTACGAGAGCGGCGCGACCAAGCGGCAGCGCGAAATGCAGCACCTTTTTCGTGCGTACGTGCTTCGGTTGCAGCCCCGTGCGGACGCTGCCAGCGCTCGCGTGGCCACCGTGGTCGCGCACCACGCGTCACCCGGGTTCACGCTCATCTCGTACCGGCGGGCGCCGACACTACGAGGACGTCTGAGCGACCCAGTGGCACCGGTAAACCCTGACTCTGAGCGTGTGGATGCAGCGGCGTGCGATATGAGCGAGCACGAGCGTGGACCACGCGGCAACCTTGCAACTGAGATCTCGGGCGATGCCGGAAGTCGCACCGAGAAGAGTGAACGCACGGGTGTCGACTCCTCTCACGTCTCTCAAGCTTGGATGTCCGGAGACGCAGAGGGCGCAGTCGCTCGTCAGTCGTCTGTTCCAGAGTACGCAATCCCATTGAGCCCACCAATGGCCCGAAGCGCTCCTCTAGATGCACTCACCAAGGAGAAGCTGCAGCACGTTCAGATCCTGAGCCTCTTCCTCGACGCGGCCCCACTGCGGGAGTTTGAATTCTACGGCGACGCTTTGACGAGCGACATCCGGCAATACTGGCTCTACCCTGCACTGGCCGATGTGCAGCAGCCACTTGCCAGCCACTACATGTCCACACTATCGCTAGTCACCCTACTGGGTAGCTTCGACTCTCGGGACACTGTGGGGCTCAGTGTACGCTTTCTACCAGTGCTGGCGACGTGTATAGACGCGCTCGTGCGATGTTACGATGCAAGATACGTCGTTCATACTCTTTATTCCGTGGCTGCGTCAGTTAACGACGGCGACGTGGACACAAGCGGCCCATAGAGTCTTACCCCAAGCAGAAGCCAACTGCTTGAGCTGTTCAGCAGCTTCATCGACCAAGTCTACGACTCAATCGGGCACTTTCTGCGCCAAAAACACGAGGTGGAGTCGGTGAGAGCGTTAGTGGACGACGTCATCTCACTGACGTACCAAGAAGACATTTTGGCGGCTGCACGTCGGCCGATCATGGACGTTCTGCGTGATTCCGCGGACGCTCAAGGCCTTTACCTCGCCTTGTTCCACAAGTTTGTGGCGCATATGAACGAGATTGGCTTCAGCCTCCACACCCGTCGAATGAACGCAAAAAGCTCGCTCGCTCTCCACCCATGGAGCGGTCGCTGGCTGCTTGACACATACTCCGTTCGGACGGTGGTGAGTCGCGCGCGCCAGTATGCCCCACCGACGATTTTTCAGATGGTTCACAGCCTTCATCAGTTACTCTGCGTCGACCTGAGCGTGAGCGACGGCGAGTGCTTGATTCGGTCAGCAGTGGCTGCGTCGACTGGTTCATTCGGCGAATCTGGTATGAAGCTTGTGCTTGACGGCCGCAGTCGTGTGTTTGGTGCGTTCCCAAACGGGATAGCGTCCATTGAGACGCTCGGAATTGGCGGCGAGTGGACGTGGGGGGACTACACCGATCAACTTGCGGATGATGGGCGGTCGCTGCGGGTCGTTCTCTTCACGTTTCGAGAACAAAACGACCGCGCTGTCCAAGAGCCTAACTCCGCGGCTTCGTTGATGACGAGAGCAGTGCGTCGGATGACGGTGCATGTGACTTCACAGCCTGATAAGCAGAGTGCGGATCATGGCGACGATATGTTGGCTCTGTCGGTCCCCATTGTGGTTGACAGTGCTGTGTTCCCGCTGGAAGGAGAGGATTTAGCTGGGATGCTGTGCTCAAGCCGCGTGGCCCGATTCACACAGCTGGAGTGGACACATGTAGTGACTGTAGGTGCCGTTTACAATAGAGTGAAAGCTTGAGTTGGTGTTCGTTCAAGCCGCAAGTGATAACAGGGAGCGTTTACGCTGGCATGTAAACCAATGTACGATGTCATACACAACTGGGTTTTCTGGGAGATGCTGCCAGTAGTAGCCGCTGGGCGTCCGCATTGGGGGGAAATCAAAACCAAACAAAGCGAACCACGGAACCTGACAGGGTGATCCACTCTGCTAGCATCGGTGAACATTGCTCAGCGACGCTGTCCTTCGGGCTTGCACTCCGCATGTGCATATCGATTGACGCCGGGCTTCAAACGAGCTCCATAGAGCTACGACTGTGCTGTGGATGAGGATGAGGTGTATTGTGATACTTGCCGAGGCATGATCACTAATAATTTTCCAGTGATGTACCTATGCTACCGCGGATCGTCACATAGCGGCCGTCATGCCGTAGGCACGACGAAGTGGCTCAGTCTATGATACGGCTTGTGCTGCACGCCAAGATCTGGGAGCTCGCATCCCTCACTGGCTAGTGAAGATCTCCAATGTGCGAGATCAGCAGGTGTGTACGTTGTTCTTCCGGAAGCCGCTCCTCCATGAGGATTGAGGGCCAGGGGGAGGGCGTGTTAGTTTCCTGCTAGACCGCGCATTTACCGCTGTGCTGTGAATATGATATCCAGCCAGTTCGACGTGGGCCATCGCTTGCAAAGGTAGTTAAGGCTTGAAGCTGCAGATGCAGCTCTCAATGCGCTAGCTTCGGTCAAGAGCGATGCACTTTCGGATAAACCAAAGGGCGCAACGGTAATTTCGTTCCTGTTGTCGTGGGTGGCGCCACCAGACCTGCCAAAGCGACTTGGGAGAGCTCTGGCTCGCCTAAAGCAATGCATTCGGTTAGTATGAGCAACGCTATCAGTAAGTTAGCTCATGCCGTGGAGTGGGAAGAAGGGAGCAAGCTACCGTTAGGTGATATTGAAGCTGGCTGCATCGTGTCTTTGTAGACGCAAGGAATGCAGAGTACTCATCAAACCAAACAGCTGGCGCTACAATAAGCACACGTGCTGCTAGCCGCAAAAGCAAGCCACGAAGGCGCCAGGCTACACCTCGTCGGCTGTGCGTTTCTTCAAAGACATACCGCCAACTGAACTTCTAGACAAACAGGCAATAGAGCGTTTGATGCACTGCACACTCAGTCCTCGCTGTTCGCATTTGTCCCCTCCCTGTTCAAGCACACGTATGTTCGTCATGCATCAGTCACACAATATTCGGGAGAAAGCGGAAATCTCCGCAACAGTAGCAAGACACTGCTGCACTCGAGCTCAGAGGACGTGCCCGACAACAAAGAGGGGGCATTGGGACCGAATGGTGGACACATTGCAGACACTGTTTCGAATATCAGTATCGTTAAGAGCAACTTGACATTGATGTCTCACATGGCAAGTATCTTACCGATTTAGCGAGCAGCGTGCTTGGCAGATCATTGTCTCCGTTTATACTCGGAATAGATCGCCGCTAGAGCCGCAGCCAGTCGGGTTTCAATGTCGCAAGTATTGGTGAGTCGCTGTCGATCGCCAGCGAACACGGTGTATCCGCAATTGCTTCGTGGCCAGGTATTTGTTATGATTGCACTCGGTAGTCATCGGCTCCGAGATTGCGCCCAACCTGGCGGCGCGTGGCCCTGAGGAGCGCGGCGAGGCGGCGCACGTTCCCTAGCAAATGAGGGCTTCTGATTGGGCGAAGGCAACGTCTCATGGAATCTGATTGGATGAAAGTCACGTATACTGAATTGTGAATGGTCGATTTATACTGCAACCAGTTACACCAAGGCAGGGCGCACGGGCATGCTTTGGCACAATTTCTTTTTTTTACAGGCATCTTCAGGGCACAGAAAGAGGATATTCACGATCAGTAGGTTCCCATGAGTGGAATGAAACCACTTCCGGTAGGGTAGCTTAATTCTAACTCACTTTCGGATTCTCCGCCAACTAACCACTCGCTCCACCCCAGTGTACGCTCCTATCAAGAGTATTGTGCGTCCCCCCCCCCCCCTTCTTTGAACAGAAAATACCTGCATGTCGCTATTGCAAAAATGCTGCCAACCAGCTAAGCGAGCCTTGCAAACCAAAAGGTGCATTAGACAGTTACTCCATCTTGAGCCCCAGCGTCACATGCCTGCCACACTTACGAAGTAGTGCGTCGCCAACGCCTCACCCATTCGCTATGTCTTGTACCTTGTGCTGGTGCAATGAGTTCTTTTTCTTGATGTTGGGCTGCGCAGGGATTGGTAGTGATGGCCTACAAAGCGCAAAACAGGTGAGAAAATGCCATTGTTCCGTACGAAGGTATCGGATGGCTCCTACCTGGACTCATCGGCGCTGACTCTGCTCGGCAGTAGGAGCGATTTTTTTGCTTGCCTCACCGCACGGTTTGACCGGATTTCCTGCGCCGGTCCCTGCTGTTTCTCGCCTTTGGACCTCGTAGCTCGGTGATAGAAAGATTTGAGCGAGTTGTCGAGGGCCTCGACTCGAGGCTCATGCTTTACTTGCACAGCGTCACACATCTACATGGAGCACGCATTATGTGTGTTAGCGATGCAAACCTAGCACAGGCGACGAATCAGCAGCAATAACATTCAGCCACAGCCAGGGAAGCCAGCCCCATGAACAGCAAATCGCGCATAGATCTTATCATACGACTCGACCAATGCGCTCCAACGCTCTCGCCAGGGCCACGCTCGCTCGGCAAGTCGCGCGTGTCTCTATTCATCGCCGTACAGGGCCGTCTTCCGTTGCTGGGTCGCCGCGTTGATTGTTTTGATTCGCCGTCCAACAGGGCCGTCTTCCATCGCTGGCTTGCTGCCTTGATTGACTTGGTTTTGATAGTCTGGCAGGCTGAATTCATCGGTAGACGCGACGCGAGCAGCTCTATCGTGCAGCAGTTCAGTAATTCTCGCATAGGATCTTTGCCGCGGGTGAGTCGGTGGGTCGTCTGTCTCATGTGCTCCGTCAGTGGATGGGGCCGTGGTTGCTGACGATCTCTGGCAGGCAACGCAGCGAGCAGACACCTATCGGGGTAAAAATATCTATTTCTGCGCCACGACGAACAAGACGTGGCGCCTAGATTGAAGGACTCTCAGCCCATTCGTCGACAGCTAGCCGGCATCGGTGCTAGTGAGTCTAAAACCAGCAAAATGGCTTGACTCATGGCCGAGGCGTTGGTCGGATGTGCTGAGCTCGCACTAGATTTAGAAGCACGATCTCGTCCCACGAATCATGACTACGAACCAGACCCAAGGGACAGTGACAAATTTGGATTGGATCGGGTTCAAGCTGCGGACGGCGGAGATCGTCAGACCAAAAGTATTTTGAGCGGTGGACTGCGGTTGAGACTGCACCACGAGCTCCACTAGGGATTACTACACTACAACCGCATCCTGAGAATGAGGCACGTAGTGCGACAGTGAGTGCTGTGCACAAAGGCGCGAGGACACTGCGTCACTAAAACCATAATCGTCGATTACGCTCTTCACTCATTGAGTATTGGTGGGCACCGTGTTACTGCATAGATCAGAGATGAGCGCGCGAGGCGTTCATCCCGTCGCAAGCACAGCGACCAGTTTAGCAGCATATCCTACGCCCCTTAGAGTGGAGAATTTACTCCAGTGGAGTGGAGAGTCTCCACTCTAGTTTACATCCTGAGCCAAAAAGTTCTTATGTACGAAGTATTAGCTACTCTCAGTGGACAAGTATTTTGCAATGAGCATATAATACTTGTGAAGAAAGCAAATGTTATTAGCTGAAATCTTGGTTCGATCTACTAAATATGCATAAATGTATGGCTGTCTAAATCGGACCCGTTCCGAAAATGACATACCGATTTTAGATGATTTATAGAAGGTCGGTCAAGCAACATTTGGTCAAAGCATATGTTTTATGACAGGTCTGGGACAATACAAATCAGGAGGGGGTCAGAAGAGTTCGCCAAATTATCATTTACAGATTTGAGTGGTTAAATTTGTTCTAAATTTCTGCGTAAATCGTCCATTAGAATAATGCTACCCTCAAAATTGCATTGAAGTGCACTGAATGTAAATTGAGGTTCATAATAGTGATCTCAATACCCTAATATCAAAGTCGTACCTGATACTGGCGTAAATCTGCTGAAAACCTCTCATAAAATAACACAAAATTAGCGGCAAATCTGACCTGGCCATCGAACAATGAGGTGTGTACCAGAGCTTCACTCCCAATCGGGACATGGCCGATGCTCGCGTCGTGGGCTGCCGCTTCTTTCACTACGGCTGCAGCGAAGACGACCATCCGCTGTTCCTCCCCGAGTATGCCAGGTAAAGTGCCGAGCTTAGCGCGTGGCTCGGTCGCAGCAGCGTTCCCAGTCGACCGTCCACCTCACTCCGCTGCGGCTGGGGAGGAGTGCGTCGCCGCCAGAAGTCTCTTCAGGGCTAGCGCACGGCTTGTCACCCTTCTGGATGTACTTTGATGGTAGGAGCAGCCTCACACGAGGCATCAAGGTGCGTACTGACAGAGGATAGCAGCCGATGCGGTCGTGGGGGTGAAGGGGCGAAATAGAGCTTGTGGCATACCTACGACCACCATCACGGCAGCTCCCTCTCCGTCAACGACAGCGAGATTGTCTCTTACGTGCGAATCCTGATGTCCTATAGATAATGCGGTGTTCCCCGCACTGCTGCCTGGATCACGTGCCGCGCCGGTACTGCGGCTGCTCCATCCACCTCCTGGTCACCTTCTCATGCAGCCTTGAGCAAATCCGAGAGGAGGAGCTGGTAGTCTGCGCACGCTTTGAGCCGGTGGCCAGCTATGGACAACCGAGCAGAGAGACAGACACAGAAGGAGGAATATTGAACTAAGCGACGTTGCAGCCGCTTGGTCAGGTTGTGCGGCTACCCGGCTTCCTGTTCGACAATTCTTTGGCGGACGAGGGCGGCGCGACTTGGCTCCGAGGGGAGAAGGAGAGCGAGGTCAGGCAGCGCCAGGCCCCTAAGGTACGATTCCAAGCGATAAAAGAGTCGCTGCGCGCATTCATAGCAGTTTGCATCCGATTGTACTTGATGCATAACCACTCAACACCACTAACGTGAATGAGGTGCTCTGCCGTCGCAGAACTCGATTGCCTACTCGTTCAACAAGCACAAATTCCCCAAGTGGGTCTACAATTTCGAGCGCGGCGCGACCAAGCGGCAGCAAATGATGCAGCACTTCTTTCGTGCGTATGTTTTCCGACTCCAGCCCGTCTCCGAAGGCAAGGACAGCGCTCCTTTCGGTTCCGGAAGCTCTCAACTGGCCGTTGTTGCCGCACATCATGCTTCACCCGGCTTCACTTTGATTTCCTATCGGTGAGCACCGAAAGTCGAGGGGCGTCTGAGCAATCCGGTAGAAGGCCTTGCCAGTTCGCGTCCTCAAGAAGCGAGCCCGACGACAGACTACGAGGAAGCGCAACCACTCGGGCCGTTCTTACAGAAAGCGAACCAACCCACCACACGTCGATGCTCGACAGTGACTGCGTGGAGGACATCAACCGTGCAACGCAGTACCAGACGCATAGTGAAGCACAACTTCAACACCTCATTGTACCGGCCGCTATTACGGAGAAGCTGCAGCACCTGCGTGTCCTGGCACTGTTTCTCCGCTCGCTTCCTCTGGACGAGTTCGTCTCGCACGCAAACGCAGTGACCGTCGAGATTCGACGCCGCTGGCTCAGCCCACTGTTCGCCCGCGTGCGGCATCCGTTAGCTGATCACTATATGACCACGCTCTCGGTGGCGGACTTGATGGCATGCGTCGGCGCACGAGACACGGCGGAACTGAGTGTCCACTGTCAAGCCGTGGTGGCAATGTGTGTGCGCGCGCTTTGGCAATACTACGACGCGATATGGTTTTCCGAGTCACTTTGGTCAAAGGCTGCTGCGTTCAATGACGGCACCGAAGACCGCCGCGACTCATGGCGAAGTATCCAGCATAGAAGTCAACTACTCGAGCTGTTCGTCGACTTTGTCAGTCAACTCTACGACTCAATTAGTCATAGCCTGAGTCAAGTCGGTGGAAACTTCGACTCAGTGGATGCGCTGGTTGACGAAGTGATGTCACTGACTTACCAAGAGGACGCGTTGGCGGCTGTGCGAGGACGAGTCGTGGACATTCTGCGAGACTCCGCTGATGCTGGAGGCTTCTCCTGTACCATGTTCCGGAAGTTCAAGACTTTTGTTGTCATGCTGTGGTTTGGATATTCGAGTTTGGCAATACAACCCGAGCACTTGTCGTCCATCATCCACTGACCGTCTATCAACGTCTCTTAGCTCTAACGCTTCAACACAACGTTGTATCCGCAGCATGATTGCGGCTTGGTGTCCCAGCTTAGCGAGCCGAACGATGAAATGCGACTTAGTGATAGGATACCGCTCAGGTGAGTCTCTTGGCGCTCGACATTTGAACCCTATCGCCCACAGTGCCGACTGAGAATTCCGCCCTTTGTTTATTGCTCACGACTGAACTGAGTTAGACGCCTGTCTCCGTAATTCTCAATGGGTGTGTGTGCTGTTGCCGTCTTAAAGAACGGCAACGAAGCCAATATCACTGCTGCCAACGCGACAGCATCGACATTCCTTTCGGGCAACATGAAGAAGGCGGATCGCCGAGGCACACGCCGGTGCTTGGACCTACCGTAGTCCCAAGCGACAGCGTTTCGAACCCCCTTCGCCTCTGCAGACTGGTCGCAGCGCTTCGGAGCCGAATAAGCTGTCGATCCTCTTCAACTTGTGCTCGAGGGCGTTTTGCATCACGATAGGATGCCCAGGCATGAGGCGATTGACCACCGCACAGATCACAGCGGAGGGCTGACCGTGTTGACAGTGTTCTCGCCACTATAACGGTTGAGATACATTTATCCCACAACTATCCATGGTCCTAGGTCACTGAGGCCTGTTTCCTGAAAGGGCGACGACTCCCCATGGATGTTGAGCGCAGACAGCTACTGCGTTGCCTTCCTGCGCAGGTTGATCTCAGTGATGTACGCTTACTATTTATAGCGATGTTCTTAGCTCGTCGATCAATCGATCGATCAGTAGTAATATTAGCACGTTCGCGCGACCTGTCTAATGTGCTGGCGAGGCGGCAACGCGTCCCTTCACGGACGAGGACCATCCAACAGGAACGGCAGATACCGACCATCGAGCCCCCCGCTGCGGCAATTTACGCTTAGCTGTGGCGGTGCGACCGAGACGACAGGAAAAACATACTCGAGGCCTAAGGTAAGCCTACCTGATTGGTCGTGAGGCACCACGTGAAATTGGTTGGAGACACTTCTTGACTGACGTTGTGGCAGGTCTTCTGCGTCAACAAGACCGCGAGACATGTAGGCACGGTTGACGAACAAGTCTTTTCCCGGTACTCCAGTGCCGTACGTTGTCTTGCAGCCTGCCTGTTATATACTTCAAGAAGTATCATCTGCAAAATGATCACTTGCTCTCACATTTGTTGTGTGCTCTTTCAAGCAAAGAATCGCAGCCTGAGGGCATGTGTTACTTCGCACCACTTCCTGGAGAATTCGTGTCACCCATGTGTTTGATGACTTCGCGTTGAGCATTTCAGTGGGGAGAAGGAAACCCCCAGCTCGATGTTGCTGGCATCAAATACCGCGACAGCGGGAGAAGTGCAGTACGCGTTTGAACGCACACAAGGTGCGTCGACCCATATCAACTTGCCATCGCGTAGGCTCTAACCCTCATGAGCACTCACCCAGCTGTGTCTGCAGTGTTACACTAACGGTTGTGCGTTCACTACAAAGACTGGGAGTCGTGGTCGTGGGTATCTATTCGGAGCGACGGAGGCAGCGACGCTACACGACATGCGCGAGGCTTGTTGAAGACATACTTCGTCTGATAATTGGACGCTGGGGACCAGAACGCACGCAATTTCGGACGGTAGGGATGCCGCGTTATGCGTGAGTTGCTGCTTAGAATTGCTTGGGACTCTTCTGACCGCCTTTTCTGCATTGAGAACTGTCACCTTAGCCATCGCGACCAGCACAACAAGGTTTCATGCCCGCTGTTGAGGAGACTCGCGTCGCCGTCTGGCCTCGGCGACAGTTGATGGAGCCATGTGGACAGACGACACCATGCTCAGTACCGAAGAAAACGAATTATTTGTCCGATTGTAAAAAGTTCGCTTCCAAGCAAAAAAGTAACCGTAAAAACTCTACCTTGGTGCCGCACGCGCGCCCTTTATCCAGCGCTGGTCCACACGAACCATCCATTTCCACAGCTCAATTTTACGTCGCTCACTTCTCATTCTGCGCCGTGATGGCGCACGGTCGTCATCACAAGAACAGCACCAAGCTGGAGGTGAGCTTCTCGGGTAAATTTCCCACTTTTTAACTTGATCTCACTATGCTGTTGAATTATTTGAACAGGTGATCGCGGAGTGCAACGCGGCGGTGTTGGTGGACGGCAAATTCGCGGACGTCGCCGCCAAGTACAAAATTACGACCAGAATGTTACTCCGCTGGCGCGACGAGGCGCCAGCAATTGAAGCCGCCGCACCGACCAAGTCGTTCACCAAGACCTTGGTACCACGGGGACCGAGTATCCTGTACCCCGAGCTAGAAGACAGGTGAGCTTGTCTTGAGCCGCCAATGTTTTTTCTCATACTGAGCTGATCTAATGTTCTATTTTTCTACTGTAGGTTGCTCGAGTGGGTACGGCAGATGCGGAGAAATAGAACACGGTGTAAGTTCGTCGACCCTGGCGCCTACTCTCTTTACGAAACTTACTTACGGTTTGTATGTATTGCACGCAGGTGTGACGAGTCAGTGCCTACTTATAATGGCCGGCCGCTTGGAGCCCCGCCTAATTGCTAAGCGAGTGAGACCGCGGCGTACACGTACTTGCGGCGCTTTCGCGTTAGAAACAAACTTTCGATGCGGCGCGTTACGCACTGTGGAGTGAAGCAACGAGAAGAGCTTCAGGTAAATACATGCATTTTAACGCTGCTAATATACTTGCTCTGTGCCTAAGCAATGAATTGTGTTGTGTTTATTTTATAGAACGTAGCGGATGCGTTTGGCGATACTATGTGCTATTCATTTGAGATGAACAGCCTCGTCTCCATTGTACCAGGGTACGACAAGTACCGCTATGTAATGGGCTCTCTAGTCATTACATGGGCGATCTGATTACAGATTGGTGTATACCACTTACACACTTCTGTCACGGAAAGATGGTGTGTCGCAAATATGTAGAATATTTGCTCGCAGTCATTCTTGACTGTAGTCAGTAATCATGATTCTGCACCAACACTCACGGTAGTAATCAATGATTACGACCGCATGGAATGTTCTCGAACATTCTCGAGTGTTCTGTTGAGAAACTATCTGGTGACGAGGCCGACGTGTCATTGTAGGTACATGTTGTTGATATCAACCAATCAC
>JAASGW010000327.1:0-33231 GCA_023334395.1 Phytopythium sindhum
GCAGCTTTCGAGCTGCAGACAATATGACACTGTTTCTGATAGTTTACAATGTATCATATCCAAATGTGGTTACAATCTGCGTTGTGGTTGGTGAGAAATCACGAATTTCTGGCATGTCTTATACTTTTGCACCGCACTTTAATAAAGAGTCTGATTTTGTTTTTGTAAAAACTAGTTGGAGCACAGTCGGGAAATGCCTACTTCTAAAAAAATATTACTTGAATCGATAATACTAATAGCTTGCCCGGTCAATTTTGGGTGTCGACCTCTGTTAGAACTAAACATCTGTAGATAAAATTTACATTTCTGGATAATACAAATTTGAATTTTACATTTGAAGAAAGCAAACAAGTTCCTCGCCGTATTTTTCACATCATTTTTTTATTTCCTGCAGCTGCGATTTAAACTATTGCTAATTCACTCCCTGCGCTAAACTTTGCTGTAAATCGTCTTTTCTGACTGCTTTTCTTCCGTCCCAAAAACCCAGCATCCCATCGCAGAAAACCAAACGACCCAATTGGGATAAATTTAAGTCCAAAGTCCTCAAGAACAACCCGACAGAGAAAAACACCACCAGGTGGTTGTTCCCAACTCCACAACAACAACAAGCGACTTGAAGCGACGCCGAGAGTGCCGGCCATGGGCGTTCCAGATGCCGTCAGCGCCGAGAGCGGTGCATTACAGGGCCAAAGAGAGGAGATTACGCTCAAGCGGCTCGTTATGGGGCATGGTGATGCGGTGGAGAGCGCCGGAGAGGGCGCGGGCGCCCCGCTGGCATCGCCCACGTGGGCCGATCGCGACGACCGGAGCGGGCGGACGGAGACCACGAGCGCGGCGTCAGATGACGAGGACGAGCAGGGCAACGGCGTAGTAGAGGTGGATCTACCGGCTGAGGATGCTACAAGGCTACAAGCGGATGGCGGTGCGGAGGCGGCGCGGGACTTTCGTAAGCTGCTGCGGTCCATGCAGTGCCAACTCGCGTTCCTACAGAGCATGACCCAGAAGATCGCGCAGGACGAGAAGACACACGCGTCTATGCATTATCCCGGCGCGCTCGCGGAGAAAGAAGGTGGCGTAGAAGCCGCGGCGGCGGCGCTGTCCCCGTCGTGTCTCTCGGGACGGACCGGGGGCGTGTCAGCAGCGCCCGAGGCGGCGCGCGCAGCTGCAGCCAACGCAGAGAGCGAGCGATTCCATAGACGCGCGTCTGTCGATGATGCAGCGGCGCTGGAGCTGGAAGCGTCGTCTTCTCCATGTCCGTCGCCTGCGCGCGGTCTTGCCCCCGCTGGCGCGAGCCCAAAGACGTGCCAATCGGGGGAAGTGACGTGCGAGCAGTTGATAGACGCGCCGGCATCAGCAGCCGAACCGGAAGCCGAGTGTGCCATCGATCTTGAAGCCGCGAGCCAAGAGACGCGCGCGCTGCAGGTTGAAGTGCAGCGGCTGCACGCGGAGCTGAAAGCGGTGCAGCAAGAGAATGTGCGCCTCATGTCGGTCATCCAGCGACTCGAAGCCCGCGATAGCGGATGCGAGGCTGATAATAGGCGCTCGGAGGGTGCAGATGGCAGCAGAGAAGACTCGAACCGGCAACCACACGCCGATCCGCTCCAAGATCAGGCACGCAACACTTCCGGCCAGGACAGACACGCACAATGCGAGCCACCTGATGCCATCACAGACAGCGCAATGCTCGTTGGGAACGTGTTCCTGGACTCTGAGAGTCCACGGTGGCTCAAGGGCCACGAGCGGTGCCAGCAGAGGACTCACGAGCTGTGGGAGACCATCCGCACGCTCGCGCTGTACGTGCGCACGTACTCGCTGGAGAGGAGCGCGATGCGCGAGCAGCGTGACGATGCGATCCGCGAGGCCGAGCTCGCGTGGGCGCAGAACGCGGCGCTGGCGGGCAGCCGCAACCCGCAGCAGAAGATCAAGTACCTGCAGCAGCTCAAGACGGACAACTGCGCGCTGCGCAAGCGGATCCGCGAGTTGCAGGCGCTGCTGGTCGAGCGGAGCGTCTCCGGCATCGCCTCCTCCTCCCCAGTATTTCTCGAAGCATCTACCGCGGCGTCCACGTCCTCCTCGTCAGTGATCGCGGCGCCAACGTCTCCAACGGCAAGTTCATCCCCAGGTCTGGCCCGGAAGAGTCTCTCGGCCACAACGCTGCTGATCGAGGCGGACGACCGGTGCGAGCGCGAGCGGAACCAGGTTCTGCAGCGCATGTGGCTGCGGCAGGAGCTGCTGCAGGCGCAGCTCGAGCGCCTCGAGCGCCAGCGCGCCGCGCCCCTTGACGCGTCGCCCGCGCCGGACGCAGAGACGCCGCGCGCGATGACGTCGCCGCGCGGCCCGCCGCGATCTTTCAGCGGTCGGTCCCCGCCCTCCCCGGGCGCGGCTCTGTGCTCCCCTGCCGCCGCCAGTGGCGCGCGCGCCAAGCGAAAAGACGCGCGGCATCCGCGGGCGTTTGACGCGCCGCGCGCCCCGATTGCTCACGCGCCAAGCTGATCAGAATTGGGAACTGGTTGTATGGGGAAGCGTGCGTCTAGTTTTTACGACGGCTTTCAAATTATGCTGTAAATCTTATTCGTTTCTATGCTGTCCGCACTTGCCGCGAGTATAGGAACGCTGGGCGAGGCGACGTGCCGCCCTTCGAATTTATCATAATTAACTGTAAATATCGAATACTTGTCGACACACTTCTTATTTCGGGGCGTTTCGTTTACTGTGATGTTCGTGTCTATGATTCGCTGAAAATCCGCCGTGGCGCCTTCTGATTCGTCAAAAATGCATCTTAGCTCCGCTCCTTGTTCGCCACCATCATAATCGCCGCGGCCCAAGCACCAGCAAGCAAGCGCGGCAGCGCCTCCAGAGTCATAAACGGCGGCGACGCGACCGACCGCTGCGGGCGCCCCGAGCGCCGACCAGAGCAGCACAGCGCCCTACTGACGCAGCACCGAACGAGCGCGCGATGGCGGAGACGCAGACGCCGGCGGCCGACCGGCTGCGGGTCATGCGCGCAGCACAGGGCATCCTGAGCGAGGCGGACGCGCGGCGCAGCGGCGGCGACGGCGGCGCGGACGCCCGAGACGACGCGCACCTCGACAGCTTCGCGTCTGCGTCCGCGGGGCTCATGCAGCTCAGCTCCGCGGCCGCCGCCGTGCCTGACAGCAACCACGGCGGTAGCAACAGCAGCAGCCCTGGCGCGGACGAGATCCGGCGCGGGGCGGAGCGACCGCTGCCGCCCGGGTGGAACCGCATCATTCACGGCTCGGGACTGCCCTGCTACGCCAACTTCCGGCTCGGCATCGTCTGCTGGTCCAAGCCGTACGCGCTGGGCGCCGACGCCACGCAGCTCGCCGAGCCCGACTTCACCCGGTACGTCAAGAAGCACGTGCCGCCCGTCGGCATTTTCTCGCCTATGGGTGGCGCGCCGCCGGAGCGCGCGAGCGCGGCTAGCACCGCCGCGTCGGCAGTCAACAGTGTTAGTTCTAGTAAACTAGCGGCGTCGTCGCCGCTTCAAGCCGCACAGATCAAGGCCAGCGGCGCTTCTGTCGGACGTCCCGGTGCGGCTATCACGGGATTAGCCTCGTCATCAGCCGCTCACCCGGCGCAGACCACAGAAGAGCCCGCGAATGTAAGTTCTTGCGCTTGAGTGATCGGTGGTGGAGTCTACGCCGCGTCCTCATGCTCAGTGCGTGTCGATAGGCCAAGAAGAGGAAGGTGGAAGCAGCGGATAGGGCGGTTCATCACTCGTCGCGGTCAAGCGACAAGTTCTCTACCATGGTGGGTTGCAGGGCAGTGTAGATGCGCTCGTTCGGTGGGACTCTCTAGTCAAGAAACTCAACAGTATGTGTCCCATCCGACTTGATCATTACGCAGACGCTGGACGAGTTCAAGAGGCTGGCCATAGACGACCCGCGCGTGCTGCAGGCGTGTATGGAGTTATCCGTCAAGACGCCGGCGCAGGTGCTGCAGGAGTACCAGAACCGGAACCGCGGCGTGTCCATCAACTACAACACGGTGCCGTCCGACGTAGACGGTGTCAAGCTGTTCAAGACGATCGTCACGGCGGGCAACACCGTCGCGGAGGTCCGTTTCAGCTTGTAGACGTGTTGACATCGCTGTTGTCCTCATCGTTGCTTATGATCACTTCTAGGGCACCGCATCCACGAAGAAGATCGCCAAGCAACTAGGCGCGCAACAATTGCTGGCGCTGCTTCACGAGCGGACGGCGCGAACGTACATGCAGGTGGCGGAGCTCTACAGCAGTTCGATCAAGGGCCAGCCGGTGATCGCTGAGGCGTTGGCGTCAGCAGCACCTGCCTCGGCTCCTGCTCCGACTCCAGCGCCTCAATCGCTCTCCGGTCAGACAATTTCCAACTCGCTGCGCAGTGTTGGAACGCTCGGGCGTATTGTGGACACTCGCTTCGCGCGTGCAAACTCCGGTGGTAGTAGCAGCAGCAGCAGTATTCACGGCCTTGGTGCTGCTCCTGGTGGCAGCGGGCACCCCAGCGCGGATAGCGGGAGTCGTCTTCGCAAGTTCCGACGAGCATCTCCAACCAGAGAGTACGATCAGTACGGTCGCCCATACTCGGACGCTGCTGAGTACAATGCATCGAACCAGTGGGAAGGATACCACCAAGAAGACGGCGGGCCGACCTGGGCGAGAGATGGGGGGCATGTGGACAGCCCTGGTCCGGAGCGGATCGTAGTCTACTCGTCCCCATCCTCCACCAACAACAACTATGGCTCTCCGTACTACAGTGGAGGCCACGCGCCTTGGACGTTCGCGCCTCCGGGCGGCCTCCCGCTCCCGCCACCTCCGCAGCAGCCGTCGTCGTCCGTCACGTCGCCCTCTCTCCAGGCGAGCAGCGGGTACGCGAATCGATACGCTGGCGATGCCGACCGAGGAGCGGCCATGCCTTCAAGACAGTATGGTTACGGCGGGGCGTACCGTTCCCGCTCGTCGGACCGAGCGACCAACGCCAAGGTAAGGACCCGATGCACTGCTCTTCCTTGCCCTACTGGTTGCTGACTCGTTGTGCGTTGGTACGAGCCACAGCAGTCGCAGGTGCGCTACCGGTCGCATCCAAGCGAGTAATAGCAAGTGAAAAACCAGTGTGCAACCAGAACAGGACGCGACGAGGAGCATTCGGATCGGCGCGCGGGGGGCCAGGTAAATGGAGCAGGACGTCACAATGGCCGGTGGGGCAGTGACGCTCGCCGCTGGCTGGCCGCACGGGAGAGTGAGTATCATACAGCAAGTGTATTTATTGTAGGTGGAGCGGAGGAGCGTGTGGGGTTCTGAATGTGAGGGGCGTCTGAGGCTGTGCTGGTCGATCCTGCGAGTGGCTTCAACGTGATCTGGCGGTTCAGAGTTGAAGCTCGATGTTCGAGTCCATCTATCCAGTACGGTACTCTCTTGATAATACTGGGTGCCAGTATGTTTAGAGATGGCTACGGGCGGGCGTAATGTTAACGTAGCTACGGTAATACTCCCTTTATTCTCTGCAGTTTGGTTTCAGCGGTACAACTCCACAACGGCGATTCGAACGCCACACGAGTAGAAATGATTCATCTTGAATATAACATATGCATCATGTATTTGATATCAAGTAGCTAAAATTATATATTACAGATATTAAGATTATAATCTAGAAGAATATTTTTAAATAACGCAGGTTTCACTATGGCCGCGCTCATCACTCCGCGGCCGTCGCGCATCGCCCGGGCCGCATGGTTCTTTTGCCCTTTCTTCCTTTTGGCTTCAGTATGCTTGTCCGCTAGCGCCACAACCGTAATGCGCCATCTGGATGCGCGCAAAGGTCGAGCGGGGCGCCTTCTTATCCCATAGTGAGCGCCAGTCACTCCCGCCAACATGGCGCACATTGCATTTTCCATCGGCCCCCGCCGGTCCGCCCCATTTCAGGATCCTAGTACATTAGCAAACCGACGCCCAAGCTCCTCCATGGAGGGCTTCCTGCTGCTGCTGTCGCCCAAGCGCGCGGCCGAGGCGCGGCTGCGCTTCTGCGTGCTCGAGGACGGGCAGCTCAAGTGCCTGGACCGGCCGGGGGGCGTGCCGCTCGAGTCGATCGCGCTCACGCGCCACCAGATCCGCGTGCGCGCGCTGGACGAGGACGCCAGCGCGCTGGGCAAGTGCCCCAACCGGTTCGCGCTGCACGCCGTCGAGATGACGCGCAGTGACGCGCACAACGCGTTCGTCGTGCCCGCGGGCGCGCGCGTTCACACGTACGTGTTCGCCGCCGCGCACGCCAAGGCCATGGTGCGCTGGATGAACGCAGTCCACAACTGGCGCCGTCACTGGTTCGAAGACCCGGTGGCCGTGACGTCTGCGTCGAGCAAGGACTCGGCGGTCGCGGTGGCGCACGGGCGGGAGCAGCTCGACCTGCTGGACATGATCAGCCGCTTCGACATGCGCCTCGTCACAACCGTGCCCAGCGCCAACAAGAAGCCCGCGGTGGTCGCGCACGACGTCTTCTCGTCCAAGTCGAGCGCCAAGGCCGAGCGCAGGAAGAAGCATACGGAGACAGTGCGCCGCCCATCGATCCGCGCGAGCGCCCGCATCGCGTCCTGGCTGCCGGTCGTGCGGCTCTCGTCGTCGTTCCGGCTCAGCGCGTCGTCTTGACCCGGCCGCTCGCCTTGCGCCAAGCCCTTGATGTGTTGCCTGTCGTGTCAGCGTGCATTTGCGTTCTAACTCAACTATGAAATAGAGAGATGATACCTCAACCAGACAATTCCTCCTCCGTGAATTTCAACTCCAGTCGACCTTCATCGATCAAAGCAGAGGACAAGCGCATCCCAGTGCGGCACCTACAGGTAGAGGCCCTCCGGGATGTTGGCCTTCTTCTTGTACAGCGCCTTCTCCTTCGCCTTGCGGAAATCCGTTTGCGTGACGCGCATGCGGCGCTCGCGGAGCGCCAGCAGGCCCGCCTCCGTGCACACGGCCTTGATGTCGGCGCCCGATAGCTCGTCCTTGGCCATGACGAACTCTTCGAGGTCCACGTCCTCCCCGAGGCTCATGCGACCCGTGTGGATCTGGAAGATGCGGCGCTTCGTCTTGATGTCCGGCAGCGGGAACTCAATCTGGAGTGCAACACATCATCAAATGAGTTAGCTCATTCCCTCTCACACGCACCAATCAATACTAGGCATTACCTTTCGGTCGATACGGCCGGGACGAATCAGGGCGGGGTCGAGGCTCTCGATGGCGTTGGTAGCCATGATCACCTTGACGTCGCCGCGCTCGTCAAAGCCGTCGAGCTGGTTCAGCAGCTCGAGCATTGTACGCTGGATCTCGCGCGTGCCGCCGCTGCTCGAGTCGTAACGCTTCGAGCCGACCGCGTCAATCTCGTCAATGAACACGATCGACGGCGCCATGTCGTCGGCCACGCGGAACATTTCGCGCACGAGCTTGGGGCCGTCACCAAGGTACTTCTGGATCAGCTCCGACCCGACAATGCGCAAGAATGTGGCCGACGTCTGGTTCGCCACGGCCTTGGCCAGCAGCGTCTTGCCCGTGCCGGGCTCGCCGTACAGGATGACGCCCTTGGGTGGACGGATACCGATGCCTTCGTACAGCTCTGGGTGTGTGAGCGGCAGCTCGACGGCCTCCTTAATCTCCTGGATCTGCGACTCAAGGCCGCCAATGTCGGCGTACGACTCAAGCGGCGCCTTGTCGACCTTCATGACGCTCACCATCGGGTCCGTGTCGTCCGCGAGGATACCGACGACCGACATGACCTTGTTGTGCAGCAGCACCGAGCAGCCGGGCTCGAGCATATCCTGGTTGACGAACGACATGACGCCGACGTAGTATTCGGGACCGACCGAGGACGACACGATGGCGTGGTTGTCGTCGATCATCTCCTCCAGCGTGCCGACGCTCATGGGCGTGCCGCGCAGGTCATCCACCTTGGAGCGCTCCTCCTCGTCCTTCTCCTGCTTGGGCTTGAGCACCTCCTGGTTCTGGATGAACTCCTGCTCCATCAGCAGAAAGTCCTTGATACGCTCCAGCTTGAGCAGGCGCAGCTTGCACTTGGCCGTCGGGTATACCGCTGGGATGCGCACGGCCGCGGACGGGCCCTTCTTCTTCTTGCGGCGACGCGTCATGGCTCCGCCGCGCGGCTCAAACTTCTTCTTCTTCTTGGCCGCGTCCTCCTTCTTCTTGGCGGCCTCCTCCCGCGTCTGCCGCGGCAGGCCGCTCTGTCCCTGACCCATGGCTCCCCCGCTCGCTCTTCACGCCGGACGCCCCTCACACACGCACAGACGCCGCTGGATCCGCGAATGCACCCGCTTCCGCCGCCTCCTGCCACACTTTCTCGCGCTTTCCCTTCAGCGAGAACAAGGGGGAAGGAAACAACGGCAGTCGGGCGAAAAAGATCTGGGCAGCGGCACAAAAAACCTCGCCTCAAAGTTGATAAAACCTTATTCTTGTATATATACAGCCAATAACGAGAAATTATTCTGTCAATAGCACTTTTCATTGGTGGTAAATAAAGGATATCGCTGAAAATCCTACTGTCACGGCTGTTTGAATTGATGATCTGTGACAAGGCGGCGCTTCCAGGGCTGCGAAGCGACGCGAGGAGCTGCTTCTCGCCTCATGGCGGCGCGCAAATGGCCGAACTAACCAACTGCGTGGCACTATTTCCGGCGAGCGTACTCGTTTGGCGCTGCCCGCCGCTGGCTGCGCGCGATGGGGCGGCGGCCGCGCCGTTTTAACGCCCGCGGGGCCGCTCGCTCATGCGCGCGGGGCCGTTTCGCCCCTTGGCGAGCTGCGCCTCCGACTTGATTTCGGTTCCTGCTCGAATTAGGTAGGCTTTCCTGCAGTTTGGGGTTGGGCGCGCTCTCCTGCTGCCACCAAGCGCTTAACCTTCACACCACCACGCTGGGTGTCGCTTGCTGCATTATCCTTTGAACAGCACCAACGTCTGGAGCTAGTCGTCTGCGCGTGCTGTCAACCAGCGCCTTTTTCACCACCGCCAGTCCCAGCACCAGAGCCAACGCTTCACACTCGAAACCACTCGACCGAGACGCTCCATACAGTGCTGCTACACTCCAAGTGGTTGCGACGGGAACCTCGAGCTTTGTCTTGTCAGCGCGACGCTTATATTTAGCGCAGCGACCAGCTTCAAACACCTTGAAACTCTCCTAACGTACTGGGGCGACAGTTCCGTGCTACCAGCACCCACCCACCAATCTCACCTCAGCAAGTGCAGGACACCTCGAGCCTTTGGCCCAACGTCGGACCAAGCCACCCGAGCTCGCTGTTTGGTAGCTAAGGAGTAGCGAGATCTTCCCCTCGTCTGCGCCTAGTCACAGAACCACCCATCGACGTTCAAGGCACGATGGACACGCAGCACGACGACGGAGCGTACGCGGTGCCCGCACCGCCGACGTATTCACCCGAGAACCAGCGTGCGCTTAGCCCTTCGCGACACGACCAAGCGACTCCAATCGGATCCACCAACCAGTCCCCGCTCAAGACGAGCGGCACGACGTCGTCTTCCTCGTCCGCATCTGCGGCCGTAGCCTCCGCGTCCGCCAGCGACACGTCTGCGACTGCTCCAGTGACCGGTCCCGCTGCTATCGTTCGTCCGGATACTCACTCGTTCGCCGTGTCGGGCACGACCTTCCAGATCGACAACAAGTACAAGTTCATCAAACCCATCGGCCACGGCGCTTACGGTGTCGTCATGTAAGTGTCAGATCACTCAATGCGCCACACATGAAACGATTGCTGTAAGCAACCGTCAGTCAACTCACCACACGAACTGATTGATGTACGCGCACAGCTCGGCGGAAAATCTGGAGACGAGCGAGAAGGTCGCCATCAAGAAGGTCTCCAAGGCGTTCGAGGACATTGTGGATGCCAAGCGCATCCTGCGCGAGATCAAGCTGCTGCAGCACTTTGACCACGAGAACGTGATCACGATCGTCGACCTGCTGCCACCGGCGGGACTCGCGCACTTCGACGACGTATACATCATCTCGGACCTCATGGAGACGGACTTGCACCGCATCATCTACTCTCGCCAGCCACTCACCGACGACCACATCCAGTACTTCCTCTACCAGGTTGGCGTTCTTGGATCGTTGATATCGGTAGACTTCAATGCCTGATGCTGACACTTGTCGCCTCTCGATAGATTCTACGAGCGCTCAAGTACATCCACTCGGCGAACGTGCTGCACCGCGACCTGAAGCCGTCGAACCTGCTGCTCAACTCAAACTGCGACCTCAAGGTGTGCGACTTCGGGCTCGCGCGTGGCGTTGAGCCCGATGAGGACAACATGGAGCTGACCGAATACGTCGTCACGCGCTGGTACCGAGCCCCTGAAATCATGCTGTCGACTAAGGAGTACACCAAGGCCATCGACATTTGGTCCACCGGGTGCATCTTCGCCGAGCTGCTCGGCCGCAAGCCGCTCTTCCCAGGCGACGACTACATCCACCAGCTTCAAATCATCTGTGACAAGCTCGGCACCCCTCAGGAAGAAGAGCTGCACTTCGTCACGAGCGAGAAGGCTCGACGCTTCATGAAGAACCAGCCCGTGCGTCCCGGCATGCCCTTCGATAAGCTCTTCCCTGCTGCGCGGCCCGAAGCCATTGACCTGCTCAAGAAAATGCTCGTGTTCGACCCGTCCAAGCGCATTTCGGTCGAAGACGCGCTGGCGCACCCGTACCTGGACTCGCTGCACAACGTCGAAGACGAGCCGACCGCCGACCGCGCGTTCAGCTTCGAGTTTGAGAAGCAGGAGCTCAACAAGCGCTGTCTTCAGGAACTTATCTTCGAGTATGCCCCTCTGTGTTGTCGCTTTGATCTGGATGTGCGATTGACAGCGTCATGTTGCTTCTGTCAGGGAAATCGTCAAGTTCCACCCGGAGGCGCAGTTCGCAGACTACAGCCTTGTCAAACCGGTTCCCGAAATGGCGGCGGCCGGTGGGAGCTCCATGATGGCAGCATCGACAGACCCGAAGCTCGCGCAACTGCTCAGCCCGAGGTAACAGCTCACGGCTTTCGATTTCCCTGCTGGTAACTGGTGTCTGACTGTCGCGTTCTCTCTGTTCGCATCGACTCAACAGCAACACGGCGGCCGAAGCACCCAAGTAGCAAAATGCACATGTGCACATGAACGCTTACAGTTCTGAAGGCAGCACTCGCGGTTGCCGGAGATGACAACCAAACGATCAGCAGGGACGGAGCGACCTTAGGCTGGAACTGCTAATTCCAAAAATGTAACATCTCGCATCAACAGCTAGAGCCATTAACATACAAAAAGCAAATGTCATGTGCATCATGACACGACGCTGGAGCAACTGTGGCGCGGTTGTTGGCAGCGCTCTCACACCTAGGCTGAAGTCGGCTGAGTCGCCGCTTGGTACGTCTTGGTGTCGTGGTAGTTCGTCCACGGCCCGCTGCCCTTGGCGTAGAAATCCATCGGGTAGGTACCTTCTTGCCAGGTCGCGCGCTCTAGGCACACTTCCGCTTCATACGGCGACAGCAAGGGCTATTGCAGATACACACATACCGAGTTCCAGTTGCTCATTAGCATCATCGCGCTAGCAACAGACGTTCAATCGTGGCTGGTCTCACCTTCTTGAACGCGTATCCCCAATCAATCGACAGTCGCGGGCACGCAACTTGGATCCACGCGTCGACATCGCCGAACGTGGCAAGCTTTGAGCACAGAGCAATTATCGTCAACGTCAGTGACAACTACGCAGTGGGAACGCCAGATGCATAGAGAAGCTCACCTTGTCGGGGAAGATTTCCGAAAGCAACAGCACAAAGTATTGCTTGCCTCGCAGCTCCAGCAGTTCCTTCAGCCGGTTGAGCACAGTTGGATTTCCCTGGCGGCCCAGCGTGCCGAGGATGATCCCAAACTTTTTCGCCGACTTGCTCCGCTCGATCGCGTCATGGCGAATCTCCATCATCTGCGGAAGATCGTACTTCTCGATGCTCAGCACCTTTGGGTAAGGGTCGTAGCGATAGGCTTGCAAAGTCGGGTTCGCGATCATGGCCGACTGCGCAGCGACGAATAAGATTAGCAAATGTGGGCAACGACTTCATGCGATATGGTGCAGCCGACGTACTTCGAGATGGAACCGACCATCGGCGATGAAGACCAAGGCATCCACCCCTTCAATCAGAGGGGAGGTGCACCCTAGAACTTCACCAGGCGAGAGCGGCTTGATCTGCGGCACCGACAGGTGCGCAAAGTGCTCCTTTAGCTTGGATGCGATCAAGTGAACCGAGCTGCTGAACTGGATCGTGCCCATCAGAGCCAACTGCATGCACCGGCGATGAACACAGAGCATTCAGATCATCTCGCTTTGCGCAACCGAGTCCAGTCACCGTAACAAACCTTGGTTTCCGGCGGGAACGTGAGCTTCATGCACTCCATCAGCTGGATATTATCAAACACGGTTAGCGCAAGATAAAGAATGTGATCGTAGGTCTGACGCTGGGCAGTAACGTACATGCTCAACGTCGATTGCGATGTCGACGAAAACGTAGAGCATCTTGATGGTCGTGACGTCGATCGGAACGAGGCAGCTGTGGCCGTAATGCACCATGAAGTCTGCCCCAAGGGCAAGTGCCGTCAGGTCGTCGACGCAGCACGCCCCGTATGTGACCTACACATTGCATTTCAACAACATAAGCAGGACAAACTCGTGTGACAATCGAAGCCACACGTACATCGCCCAGGATTATCGTGTCCGCGCCAGTGAACCGCTCGATAATGTCCGAGATGACGCACGAGTACAGCAGCAAGCCCTCGGGGAACTGGAGCGCGACGCGCTTGCTGCCGGCCTGCCGAACGCGCCAGACCGTCTTTCGGATCTCGAAATTGTAGTTCCACGGCAGCTGTTCACATACAAAAGATCATCAGTGCTCGCTCGCCGTGGTCCATCCGATACATAAACTCTGCGAGGAGAAAGCCGCACCTGCTCAATGGCCTTGGTGAGCTCTGGGTCGTTCTGGATGTCCATCGGGATCTGGTTGGCCATGCGTCGGCGGTGCAGTGCCGACGATTTTCGCTTCGGCTTCTCCGCCTTCTGGACAACCACATCCGTGCAGCTGCAGCCAGGCCATAAGAAGAGCATCACACGCCGTCAAAACCTCCGTCTCACGCGATTATATCAACGTACTTCATCGCAGCATGCGCCCTACCACTCAGCAGCAGCGTCAGCGCCGCAGCCCGCACTGGACCCGCAGCACACCGCCTGCGACGCGCTCTTCTTCCCGGAGAAGCGCGGGGGCCCCGCGTCCTGCTGCGCCACCGTCTCCACCGATGGATCCGCCATGTTGCCTGTCTCGGCGTCGCCTTCCCCTATGACCTGCGTTGACTAGGATAGGACTGGTCGTTGCCTGGTGTAGTCGCCAAGTGCAATCTTCGTTTATTTTGGGCAAATTTCAGTTACTATTTTAGGATATTAAAAGTACGAACTTAAGAGTGTCGGTCATGGCTTGCTCAGGGAGAAGTAATCACCCCTATACGCTTCATGTCGCATCCCCCTCTCCTCGCTCTCTTCCTCCACTTGACGCTTTTGTATGCCGTTGCGCAACAAGTCGGCTGCGCGAGTCGTACCGTAGGTTCTGGGAAGGAACCCACGCACTGGTTGGTGACTAGCGGTTGACGTTCGCCAAAGTGAACTTACCGCAAAGTGCGGTTCGCGGTCGGCTCTGGTCCTGATGGATTTGCAAAATCCACCAATGGAAAGCCCGCAAACTTCACACCAGGCTTCTCATTGGCCAGCATGCCGCCGACTGTCCGGGGCATTTTGCCACCTGCACACCACGAGACCTCTGGCGCCTGCGCTTACGTAAACCCGCAGGCGCCACCGCGGCCGCCAGTCCGTAATCAGCCGCGCGCGCAGCAATCCCCCCAGTCAACGGCGCCCGACCAAGACGTACCCCCGCCTTTCGCGTTTCCCGTCCTTCAAACAGGTTAGTGACGGTGTGGTCGGTTTCCCCTGGATATGCTGCCGCGGTGGTGGGATAAGGAGAAAGGCCACCGAGAAGGGCTGACACCTTGCGAACATGCCGCCGTTTATATGGGGCACTGACCGTCGGCGTGGCTTGGCATGCGCAGATCGACGACACTAGGAGACCATGGACGCGTTCCATAACCTGCTGCGCGAGGCGACCAACCCGCGCAATGCGTCGGCCGCTGGCGGTGCGGCCTCGAGCAACGGCCTCCCAGCGACTGGCAGCCTCACGCAGGCGCTGCAGAGCGCGGGCGGGGGTGCCGCCATGGGCATGAACCCCGGCATGGCCATGAACCCCGCCACCGGGCTGCCGATGGGCATGAGCCTGCCGATGGGCATGACCACCATGTCGGCCGCGAACGGCGCGCTCGCGCCCATCCACCGCATGAGCCCGCTCATGGGCGCGGGGTCGCCCATGTTCCCCAGCCTGAACGGCGCCGGCGGCGGGATGATCATGCCCGGCATGACCCCGCCTGTGACCGCCACGACGGCGGCTGCCTCTTCCGCAGCTGCTAGTACCACGACGGCTGCGTCTGCTGCCAAGGAGAAGCCCGCCAAGACCAACACCAAGAAGCGAAAGGCCCCTGCCCCTGCGTCGGCGGCTAGCAGCAACAACGGCGACGCCGGCTCGAGCGAGGAAGGCAAGCAGCCCGAGGAGTACCTGGACCCCAAAGCCAAGCGTCGTGCGCAGATCGCTAAGGCTGCGCGTAAGCACCGACAGCGCCAGAAGGACGAGCTGATTGCGCTCCGCGCCAAGGTGAAGGACCTGAAGGAACAGATTGAGGTGCTGCAGTCGTCCGAACCGTCGGAGCACAACACGGAGCTCGGGTGGAAGCAGGAGGCTGAGCAGCACGCCGAGATCCGCGCCCGCGTGGACCAGGAGAACGAGTTCCTTCGCAAAACGCTTATGGAGCAGATGAAGTTCATCCAGCGGCTGCAGGACTACTTCACGAAGCAGCCGCTTCTCAACGTACGTGTCCTTTCATCCTCGAGCTGTATACATACTCTGAGGGTAATACTTACCGTGTGCTGACTGTTTTCCCCCGAGATAGATGCCTTCGCTGGATATGATCCTGAACTCGTCGTCATCGTCTACCACGTCGCCGTCAGCGCTGTCCAACACGATCGCGTCGGCCTCGGCGCCGTCAATGCTGCAGATCCAGTCGAGCTCGTTCCAGGACCAGCTGCTGGAGCTTGCGCGTGAGGCGCTTTCGGGTGCGGAGAAGCAGCTCACGCAGTGCGAGACTGCTTTCCGCAACCCCAAGACGTCGACCATGACGTACTTTGGCCTGCAGGTGCAGTACGAAATGAACAAGGATGAGATGGGGATCTTTTTCCGCCACCACCTGTACAACTGCGACGCCAAGGTCGTGATGGAGGACCTGTGGGAATGCATCGGCGACGTGACGTTCGAGAAGAACTTCCCGTTCATGGAGTCGTCTGAGGTAAGCCCTTCATCTTCTCTATGTGAGTGACCATGTGCAAATGCTGACTTCGTTTGTTGCTACCAGCTTCTTGAGGAAATCGACTCGAACACCAAGTACGTTCGCCGCGTGGAGAACCTGACGATCTCAAACGATGCGCACAGCGGCGGCACGATCAAGGAAGAGAGCCTGACGGTCAACCAGAAGCAGGAGAACGCTGACGGCAGCGTCTTCTACATTTCGCGGACTGTGCGCGACGACCCGACACACCCCAAGTCCTCGGACCACATCCGCCGCAACAAGACCACAGCGTACGTTGCTCGTTACCATGGGTCAATCTGTTCTGTTCGAACTCTGTCCTTACTTGATGTTATTGTTTTTACGCTGCTCCTACAGAGCGTCACTCCGCAACTTCAGCGACTCGACTGGTAGCGGCTGCCTCCTGCTTTGGTCGGTCAAGGTGATCGTCGACAAGGAGACGGACGAGCGCGAAAAGAACTTTAACGTGCCGGACATCATCCTGAAGAACCTGTTCGAGATCGCGCCTGTGTACGTGAAGGCCATCGTCGACCGCGCCCGCGGCTCCATCCAGCAGACATAAGCGTTGGTGGGTGTGGCCGTCCATATTTACGCGTCGTAGCGTGTTGTGGATGTGGTTGTGCTGATTGCCTGTTAGGTCTCCCGACAGGCAGTCTGGTGATAGGAACGAGTTGGGCGGAGTTTATTTTTCATCTTTTTTCATGCGTAGGAGGCGCGCTCTCGCTGTATGAGGACGCGAAATTTCAGTCGGAAGCTTTGCATCTACACTCGAGCGCCCTCGCCACGTTGCTTCTCCATCCGTATCAACAGCTTGTAGCCTACCGACGCCGGCTGTCGCGGTGGTCGCGCCCTCGGCTCCGACTGCGACTGCGCTGGCGACTGCGGGTCCTGTCTCGGCTGGTGCTTCGCCGGCGGCGGTCGCGACTGCGATCACGGCTGCGGCTGCGGCGAGACGCGCCGTTCGACTCGCGGCGACTCCGCTCCGGCGAGCGGCTTCGGTGCTTCTTTTCACTGTCGCCATCTCGCTTCGTCGTTGTTGGAGACGGCGCCTTGTCGGCTGCAGGCGCCATCGGCTTACTGTCGCGATACGTGGGAGGATCTTGGCGACTAGGGGCGGACGAAGACTCTGTTACAGCAGTCATCACGCTCCCGGGAGGCTGGATGATGCCGCTGCGCGATCGCCAAGTCAGACCTGACGCTACTAATTGATCATGGGATGATGCGGCACCGAGAGCAACTTACCTGTATGACTGGTGCAGACGCGCAAGAGCCGCCGCCTCCCTCTCCGCCTTGGACGCCTTCACTTTCTGCTCGCCATGGGGCCACACACTGTCACGCTTCGTTCACACCAATGCTCCTCACTGTAGAGGTCGTCCCCACCTTCTTCTTCATGCCAAAGTCGTCGTAGCCGTCCTCGTCGATCTCCGCCTTAGCAGACGCCACGCTGTTGGCCACAGCAGCACCCACAGGTCAGCGGTCACGCAGCACTTCGACGCAGAGGACCAGAGAGAGTGAGTCACGATCCGCACCGCTCTTGCCGCTCGTTGAACCCGCCGCCAGCTCCGTCGCGCTTCTCATCCTGTTGGAGTTGTTGATTCCGACGGAGAATAGGACGTAAGCCATGTGGACGAACAGACCGACGGCGTCATGACCCCAAGGATTCGTACCAGGCCGGGCATGCCAGGCTTGGCGCTCTTGCAGATGTTGCACTCGTTTCTTCGCTCCCAATTGACATTGCCGCACCTACAACACGCCTCGGAGCTGTTCATTAGACCTGACGATTGATCCCTCACGCGCAGTTGCCAAGAGCACGCACGTGTTGCACGCCCAGTCGCCTGCCTGAAAGAGCCCCGGCGGCCCGCGAAAGTCGAGCGAGGCCGCCGGCTTGGGCGCGCCCGCGCCGCCTGCGCCTTCGGGACACGGCGTCTGGCATCGGTTGCACTTGTCGCGCCGCGCAAAGTTGATGTTGGAGCACCTGCGGTCATCAGTCACCCGACAAAGTCGATCACCAGCGTCAGAACGAGCCCACAGCATCCAGTGATGGGCCGGCCGAGGCCGAGACAGCATCTACTAGAGCCACATGCCCCGGATTGGGGCACGGCCAGTCGCCCTCGGATGCCTGGAAGCCGCCGCGACCGCCGCGACCGCCGCGACTGCCGAGTCTTCCCGCCATTTCCACCGCCAGGATCGTTTGGTGTTATCAATGCCTGTGGTTCAGAATCAGACACATTCTGAGTCAACATCTGAGTATAGGGCTCAGAATGCAGCACTACCGCGCTCTTACACTTGGAGAGCACTGTTGGGTATTCACACTTGTTCGTATTCACAGTTCTAGATAATGGCTACGCATTCGCCGTCTCCTTCGCTGCTGCGTCACTCGCACCCGGACCAGCGCCCGCCTCCGCGTTGGCAGTAGCAGAGGCACCAGTGGAGTCATCTGTGTCATCAGTCGCGGCCTTGGGGGAGGCCGCCTGCTCCTGCGCGAGCTGGAAGAGGAAGATGCACATCTCGAACGCGAGCTGCCGGTCCTGCGCCGTGCGCGCGACCACGAGCCGCTCGAATGTCTGCTGCAGCTCCACGAGCCGGTGGTTAGAGAACCGACGGCGAATCGTGGCGCGCAGCGTGTCGTCTAGCCGCTGGAACGAGTACGCCGTGAAGTCCGAGACGGCCTTCATCTGCCGGGCGGTCGTGCGCACGCCTTGCGCCGCCTCGGGCGACAGGTCCTGCAGCGCCACCTCAACCGACTGGAGCACCTCGTCTAGCGCCAGCTCGAAGAAGTCCTATACCGTGCATGCAGCCAGGTGTCAGTGCTAGAGCCTACAGCCATGAAGCAGCGCGAGATCGCGCACCTTGAGCTCGTGACCGTCCATCTTCTCGAGCTGCTCGAACGCGCCGCCTTCGCTGCTGAACGCGAACGCGCCCGCGAGCGGACTGTCCTGCTCGTTGTCGAGCTCGCTGAGCAGCACTGCGCCCTCCTCCAGCAGCATCTCGACATCGACATAGATGTCGATCGCCTGGTCCTGGCCCGCCGCCTCCTGCAGCTCGTACTGCTTGAGCACGTTCTCGATCTTGACACGCTTGGCGATCTCCGCCTGGTTGTCCGTCTGTGCATGCAACTGGGGAGTTAGTCGACGTCGGTAGCAACATGACAAGTCAAACAAAGCGACGCACCAGCTCCTGGGTGAGGTCTTCCGACGCGTACAGCGGCGTCTCCAGTGCGAACTGAATGCCCAGACCAGCGCAGAACGGACCGTTGAGACTGCTGCATCTAGATGCCGCGCCTGTGATCGACAGCGCCGCCAGCGCGGCCGCCAACACGCGCTTCATCGCTGAAGGTCTGCACACTTGTCGAGTCTGCCACTTTGCGTGTCAACGTGGCGACTATTTTGAGCACACGTTTTCCTCTAATTACGGTTCGTGCCCATATATAAAATCCCGAACAATGAAATCCCGGAAACAACTCCAAAAAACGGGACATATCCCCAACATAGTCCTTCACGAGGGACTCGTTTCCGACTCAACCAGTGGTGGAAGGAAGCGCGCGACTGACCGCTGCATATTAGGGGGCTGATCGCCTTGGACGCTATCTGCTGCTCCCTTCCGCCCGACCTTCGAGAGCATGCAGGCGCTGCTGGTGACGTCGCGCGCGGCCGCCAAGGCGCAGGCACAGGCCGCGCGCTCGGCCTCGTGCTGGGTGCGCTGCGCGTCCACCGCCGCGGGCGCGAGCAAGGCGCCCGAGCGCTCGCCCTTCGCGCTCGGCCTCAAGCCGCGCAACTCGGGCCTGCCGCAGCCGCAGCTCGACATCAAGACGGCCATCGCCAAGTGCAAGGAGGAGGCCCGGCGGAACTTTGACGAGGTGCAGCAGCGATAATAATGTCGGCGAGCTGCTCTTCCCTTTATCCACTAACGGAGGCTGGCAACTCGTACAGACGATCGACATTGCCGTGCAGCTGGGTGTGGACCCGCGCAAGCCCAACCAGAGTGTGCGCGGCGTCGTGAGCCTGCCCAACGGCACGGGCAAGGTCGTGCGCATCGCTGTGTTCGCGCGCGGCCCCAAGGCCGGTGCGTCCTTTTCTCTTTTGCTGGCGATGACCTGTGGATATCCGATCGCGTATCGCTGACATTGCTTGGACGGCGACCCGAACAGAGGAGGCCAAGGCCGCGGGCGCCACCATCGTCGGCGCCGAGGACCTCGTGGAGCAGGTGCAGAGCGGCAAGCTTGAGTTCGACCGCTGCATCGCCACCCCAGACGTCATGCCGCTCGTTGGCCGCGTCGCTCGTGTACGTCCTGCTTCGCCTTGCATTCGATGTCAGCGCGTCGGATTCTGAACGTGTGTGCAATAAAATGGTGCAGATCCTGGGCCCTCGCGGCCTGATGCCCAACCCGAAGCTGGGCACGGTGACGCTGGAGGTGTCGGACGCGATCGCCGCGGCGCGCGGCGGCCAGGTGGAGTTCCGCGCCGAGAAGAAGGGCATCATCCACGCGGGCGTGGGCAAGGCGAGCTTCTCGGAGGAGGCGCTGCTGGAGAACGTGCGCGCCTTCATGGTGGCGCTCGGCGACGCCAAACCCGAGGGCGCCAAGGGCAAGTACATTAAGGCGGCGCACGTGAGCTCGACCATGGGCCCGGGCTTCGCGGTCGACACCAAGTACATCGATCCGACCTCCTCGTTCTTTATGCGCTTCGATTAGGAGCTGCGCGCACCGTACTTCGTAACACGACCCAACGCGATAATCGGCCGCTCGCTCCTTCAATAGAAACACACTCAGAGAGCCAACCAAGACAGCATCCTTGTTATGGATTCCTCCCTACACTCCAGATCCAGTGAACAATGCCTGAGCAGGCTATCTACGAGCCTCTTTGACGCGTTGCTGCGCCAAGGCACTCGCAGACACTAGTCGTTGTCACGCCCTTCTCTGGAGGATGCGTGCGGTCTGGGCTGGCCACGAAGCTCGCAATCGGGAAGCATCAGCATATTCTTCGAAGCGTTGGTGTCTCGGTTCACAGTCATACCATGACAGCCATTGGATCGACAATGGAGTACACCGTGAGCTTCGACGGTATGCTCGAAACCGTCCCTGCACACGCGTCGACAGCGCTGGTTCCGCAACTCTCCGCAGCGCGCCGAGTGAAGCTTTCTGGTCCCGAGCTCGTCCATGGGCACCACTCTACAGTACTTACTGGGTTCGAGCATGACAAGCCTGGCACGACCTCCCGAAGTGGCTCTGGGTTGTCATCTGTGGGCGACCGTGGCCGCTCTGCCGCCATGGTGGCGAATTGTCGAATGCCATGCCGTTGAAGCTCATGTGCGCTTGGGGCTTGTTCAAGGTGGGCGTTAACTTCTGCGACGCCTCTTTTTAGTTAAAAAAAAAATGAAATCCCCGCCCCGCTTGAGCTTGAGTGTTAAGGAGTGCAAGCGGCATTACCACTGGGAGATGAAGAACCGCTGGATGCCGCACTATCATCTCAAGCGTGCTGCCCGTCGTCCTATTGTCGCGATTGGGACACGGCTCCGCTGCAGTAAATGGGACTGCACGATCGGTCGCGCTCTGCATGTGGCGAATCCTTAACAAGGTGATCTCATGAGCTGTGCGCACCTGCATCAACCAGTTCATGTCACTCTTTCAGATAATCTCAATACAGTGACGTGCCACTAGCTTCAATTCGCTTCTGTGACGTTGGGTAATCGATCCAACGAGAAGATCTTGTTCCACCGCACATTCCTGATCACCCTCGACCTCTGGTTGATGCCCGGTGGCGCGAGGCTCATGGCGGAGGAACTGCGGTACTACGCGCGCTCGGAGGGGCACGCGCGGCTGTTCCAGGACTGGTTGGCGCGCGCGGTGCCCTCGTACCCGCTGCGCGAGTCGGCGGACGCGAGTGCGGTGCCGGCCAAGCTGTTCCCGCTGCTGCAGACCGACCGGCTGGGCGGCGTGGTGCTCTTCAGCGAGCAGCTGCCGTCGACACAGGCGCTGCTGCACGAGACGCTGCGCCCGGCGCCGCCCGCGGGCGTTGTGTGCTTCACGGAGCTGCAGGTGCAGGGCAAAGGCCGCGGCGCCAACACATGGTCGGCGCCCGCGGGCTGCCTCACCTTCTCCTTCTCGAGCAAGTTCACGGACGGCAGCACGCTGCCCTTCGCGCAGTACCTCGTGTCGCTCGCGGTCGTACGCGCCGTCGAGAAGGTGCGCCCGGGGTCTGACACCGTGCGCATCAAGTGGCCCAACGACATCTACGCGCGCGGCGTCAAGATCGGCGGCATTCTGTGCCAGTCCGACTACCGCGACGGCGCCTTTCACCTCACCACCGGTGCGCACATGAAATCGACTGGGCATGTGCGCGGTGGCATGTGCGGCGAGACTGATTAACAATGCTACTTGCTACCTTGTGTCTGGATGGCAGGAATCGGGCTCAACATCTCCAACAAAACACCCACGACGTGTCTGCAGGACGTGCTGGGCACCGCCGACAAGCCGTGCAACGTCACCAAGTGAGTTCTTCGCTGCGACTCCATCTCTGAGCAGCACTGGTTCTGACTGTGATCATGACGGCAGGGAGGAGGTGCTGGCGGCGTTCCTGAACGCGTACGAGCCCATGGAGGCGCTGTTCCTGGAGAAGGGCTTCGACCCATTCCTGAACGACTACCTGCAGCGCTGGCTGCACTCGGACCAAGTCGTGGAGGTGAGCGACAGCGCGGCGGGCGCAGGAACCGGCAAGAAGACGTCCGCGATCATCAAAGGCCTGACGAACACGGGCTGCCTGCTGGCCGAGGGCGTCGACGACGGCTCGCAGCTGGAGCTGTACCCGGACGGCAACTCATTTGACTTCTTGTCCGGCCTGCTCAAGCGCAAGCTCTAAGCCAGTGGGAGCACCAAACACAAAAGCGACGAAGGATTCCATTCCCGCGCCAGCTCCTGTGCTACCGGCAGCACGCGTTACAACCAATCATAACGCAGGCGACAACATGCATCGTACATGTCCTCGACGGATTCTCGCGATGGTCTTGATGTTTCTACTTGGAGCCAAACTCTTCTTCCCACTTGACGAACTTCTCGAGTTGATCGTGTCCGACCGACTTGGACACGTTCTCCAGCGCCGTCTGGAAGTCCTCCCATGTGACCACGAGCGCGCTCTTCTCGTGCGCTTGGAGCTCCTCCTCGGACGCACCCTCCTGCTTCTTGCGATGCAGTTCCTTAAGCACCTCTGGGGTGTACAGGCGCTTCACCGGCATCATCTTCGCCGTTTCGCACAGGCCGCATATGTCGTCACCACTGTAGCCCTGCGATTCGTACACGGAAACAATCCTCGGTTAGCTTGTCGACGGCCCCACATCCAATGGCAAGTTGATCATCAGTACCTCAGTGGCGGCGACGAGTTTGTCGTAGTCTACGTCCGGCGCGACATCGACCTTTTCGAGATTGAGCTTAAAGAGCTGACGTCTACCTACCGCTTCAGGCAATGGAATGTCTGTGCCAACAGTGTCAAATTAGATCCATCGGAATTAGCCATGCCTAGCCAAACACTTATCCATGCAATATTGATACGTACAGACGCGTTTAGTGAGGCGACGGCGCATGGCTTCGTCGAGCTCCCACGGCAAGTTTGTCGCTGCGAGCACCATGACACGATTGTTCGGATCCGCGGGGTCGCCGGATGACACGCCATTGATCTGCACGAGCAGCTCCGTCTTGACGCTATCGAGGAAGACACAACACAACACACAGGTCAGCACAGAATAGCTGAAGTTAGGCATGTCCACGCATGTCGTCCAGAACCGACAACAATTTGCCTCACCGTCGACTGGACTCGTGCTCTTGCGCGCCTCCACGCGCACCAGCAATCGCATCGACCTCGTCCATGAAGATTATGGATGGAGAATAGTACCGCGCCATGTCGAACAGCACGCGCACCATCTTTTCCGACTCGCCCCGGTACTTGGACGCGAGCGTGGATGCCGACACGTTGAAGAACGTCGAGTTGCAAACGTTTGCGACAGCTTTTGCTAGCAGCGTCTTGCCCGTTCCAGGCGGACCGAACATCAGCACGCCATTGCATGGCTTGAGTCGCCCGTCCGCAAACAAATGAGGGGCGATCTGCGGCAGCATTACGGCTTCTTGCAGCAACTGCTTGGTGTGCTCAAGGCCGGCGATCTGCTCGAAGGTGATCTTAGGTGCCGAGTCGACAATATCACGTTCGATCATCTCAATGAGCTCAAGATCCACCCAGCCTTCCTCGCGCGCGAGGTCCGAGTACTTCTGTTTGCCCGATCCAGGTCCGGGAGCACCACCAGAAGTCGGAGGCTTCGCCTTCTCATTTTCGCGACGAGCGGCGCGCAATCCCCCATCCGCCGCGTTCCCGTTGTTGCTGTTGGGCTTGGATCCATTGGCGCGACGGTCGCGGGAAGACGGTGCTTCTCTCTGTTGTGGTCGTCGACCATCATCGACCGGCGTTCGGCGACCGGAAGGTCCAGCAGCGCCGCCTCCATTTCCAACTCCGCGGCCAGCCCCATTCCCACGAGCACTGGGCTTGTTCGGCCCCGAGCGCCTATGATAGTAACAAGAATGATGGGTAAGAACGGTACAGTTCGGCCTTCGAGCAGCACAGACCCAGTCGATACGTACGGCGGATTCCGATTGTTGTTGTTGTCGTTGGCCCATGATGGCGGCGCGCGCGCATTCTGCCCTCGGCCGCGCTGCAGCTGCTCAGGCGACGGTGGCGCCCACACGTCCGGGTCGGAAGGCTGCTCGCTGCTGCTGGGCTGTTCATCGTGTCTGTTAGTAAAAAAAAAAACACATCACGCGCCTGTTTGTGCAGTTAAACGCACCGGCCGGCGCTGCTCAGGAGTGTAGACCTCCCATCCGGGCGGTCCCGAAGGAGTACCCGGCGATCGGCGCCGCGCCACGGACGGCGACGGGTGCGGTTCGTGGTGGTGCAGGTGATGTGCTGCCGTCCCCGGCGGCAGCTTGAACGCCTGCGTGAGCTCCACGTAGTCCACGATCAGGTTCAGCTCGTTCTCGAGCTCGATCTGCATCTGATCACAGCAAAAGGGACCCCGAGCTCGTCATTCATCAAGTCGAAGGCGCCTGTCACTTCTTCACTCGCTCACCTGCAACCAGGGCTGGCGCTCCGCCATCTTGGTCATGCGGCGCACGAACTGCGCGAGCGTGGCCAGCGTCGACTGGTACAGCGCCACGCCCTTGTCGTACTGCGCCTGCTGGCACAGCGCGCGCGCGCTCGTGAGCGCCTCGCCCATCTCGCGGATGTCCCGCAATTGTATCGCCGACATGCTCGCTCCACTGCTTAGTATCAATGCCGACTGACGAGAAAGTTCGCGGCGGTCAGATCTTTCCCTTCGCGAAACAGACTTGGTGTTTGTATGGCATCATGCGTTGCCGAGAGGGCGGCGGTTGAACTCGCATTTCCGCAATTTCGCGAAAAGAGAGCAGGCTAAAGTTGAAAAACCGGCATTCAACGTGTTCTATTTTAGATTTGTACGCACCACATGGTGCAGAGGCTGAAGCTGCTGATCAAGCTGTTCTGGTTGAAGTGGATGCAAATTGAAGTTCCATAAACGCTTAAAGCTTCACTTGAAAATTCTTATTCGGTTCCTTTATTGACGATCTTCATGGTGTTTCTCGTAGTCGCAATTTTACTTTCGCGTGCATCGCATTTGCGCCCCTGTACTTGGTGCGGCGCCGGCATTTGCTTCATGGGAGTGCAGGGCAGGGGTTCTTTCCTGCCTGAATCGGTTCACCGCCGAGGGGACGACGGCGTCGCGGTCGTGCGTTCTAGCTGCGCCAACGCGATCGTGTTGCTCAGCTCCGCCGCCTGGTCAAAGTAGTGCTCGCGGGAGTTGGTGCGAATGTGAACCAGCTCCTCCTCCAGCGCCGCCAGGACGCTCACGAGCGTATCGTAGTCGCCTTGGCACTGCTTGTGCAGGCCGCGCTGGATGCGCTCTCGCGTCTTGGCGCGGTCGCGCGACGCGAGTTCCTGGCGCCAGTGGCTGGCGGATACCCGACGCACGAGAGGCGGCGGCTTGGTAGTAGTCGTAACCGACTCGGATCGCATCGCGGCCTCGGGAGCGCTAGTACACCAAAAGCAGAGCACACGAACCAGAATGTTAGGAGCAATCCCCGCTGTAAGTCAAAGATATGCTCAACGTACGCGGGTCGAGCTACCGGTGTGGTTGACGGCACTTGGACGGTTGTCACAGTTCCGCTGGGCGGCTTGATCACGAGTGAATTGGCGATCTGGACGCGCCTAGCCATTTTTGATGGTGGGTAGCGCGGCGGCGATGCTGTAGATATTGCACGTGACGTCAATACACCGCGTTATACAGCAGAGAAGCACCCACATCAACTTACTCAATGGTCGTGGAGGGCTAGCCGTCGGGTCAAGACGTCCTTGGGACGGATCATCCCACAGCGCCTGCGACGACGGAGTGCTCTTGTGGACTCTCGGTTCGCCACGCTTGTTCTTGCGACCAAGCAGTGTGACGAGCGGAGGAGGCGACTGCGTCATGGGCGGCAATCCCCGGGCTGTGGCAGGGCTCGAATGGACGTCGCTCGGCTGTTGGCGCTGGGCTTTTGACTCCTCACCACTAACCCGTCTTGTAATTACCGGTGGCGGGAGCAAGGACTGTTGTAGCGGCCCACCGTCCCGCCTTACTAGGGTCGCAGAGTCGCCTTCGACCCGCACTGCTTGAACAGCGTGGCCGTGGTATTGCTGGGGCTGCGGAATATGCAGTGCTGGTAGGTCGTAGCCGTAACCTGGACGCGCACGCTGTTGCTGTTGCTGCTGAGGCTGTGAGTGCTGTCGTTGTTGATGATCACGATATGGTAGCTGGAGCGGCCGCGGCGGTGTTCCAAGATGCGCCTGTGCGCCTGCGTGGGTGGCGAGCGTCTTGAGCCCGATCATGGCGTCCATGGCGGCGCTGTCGCGCGGAAAGAGGCTCTGCGACGGGTACAGATGCGGGGCGCGCGGCGCCTCGACCTTCATCTGCGCCGACGGGTTCGCGGCTTGTGGTGGCGGCGGCATCCCGGCAGATCGCGGCTGGAACCCTGGCGCTACTTCTGTCGGCGGCGGTAGGAGGTCCGACGTGGCCTCGATCAACCTGCCGGACATGAGTTCGCGTGCGTTAGCTCGGCGTTCCGGGCGCGTTCCCGCTCGGTTCATGTCGACGAAATAAGAAGTCGAGGGCCCTAATTTCTTGTTCGTGCGCCCTTCCCAGACGTCCGGACGCATAAACTGGCTGCTGTGGCTCTACGTTGGAACGTTCGCCCCAATTCCCGAGAACAATTCGCAGCGCCGACGGCCCTACAAAGTACACACAGCGACGTACCGCGGAGGGGGGAGCAGCGGCGGCGGTGTGAAGTGCGGGCCGATGGTTCCGAAGTGGCGACGCGAGTCGCGCAGTGCGGGCGGCGTCTCGACGTTGGCGGCGGTGGAAGCGTAGCTCCGTTTCATTATTTCGGCCCCGATGTGGCCACCTGCTGTTTTCTAACTCTGTTGCTGTTTTTCCCTTTTCCGCCCTCTGTCCGCGGAGAACGAGGCCTCTTCCCCCAAAGTTAAAAGAGTTCTTATTTACCCAAAATAAGTCTGATTTGGGCTTCCGAGACGCGAAGTACCACTGTGCTGCGCAGTACCGTAGCCGGCTTCACTTTTCTATTTCCGACCTCGTTTCCTCTGACGCCTCCAGAAAAAAAAAAACGTTCGAAATTCTTGGGCTCTGTCCCAAATCAAATGAGACATACAATTCCCTACATGTCAACTGCCAAATGCACCTGTTATTCTAGACCGTAGTGCTCCAGGGGTTTCCGACCCCACCTTCCGCGATGATGAGGGAGATGCTGGGCAGCCAGGAAGGCAGACAAACGGCCACTCTCGCGCGCTTACGCGAGTTTCTTCGCACCTGCGGCTTCTTCTTCCGCCGCCGCCGCCGCACTCGTGCCCTCCTTGCCGCACCGGGAGGATGGGGCGCCGGTGCCAGGCAGCGGTGCCACGGCGCGCGCCAGCTTGCGCAAGATCATGGCGAACCACACGTACTGCAGCGCGAAGAAGGGCACACAGCCCACGAGGTACCGCCGGTCGCACTCGCGCATCAGGCGCGGGATGAAGTAGACCGTGTTGAACACGATGCGCGAGAGGAAAAACGAGCCCGCGAACAGCGCGCCCGCCACGCGATTGTTGGTCAGCCGGTACCAGTTGTAGAACCCCGTGCTCACCTCGTTGGTCTGGATCCATACGTACGGGTTGCCCAGCTGGGGGCTACACACGGTCGCCTCGTGCGCGAAAAAGATCGTACCCCAGAACAGGCCGATGAAGTGGTGCGCGTAGTCCATGACGCGCGACCGGTGCAGTGAGCGCAGCTTCCGCAGCCCGTCGGCGTGCAGCATGGCCGCCAGGTCCACGAGGAAGAATGCGAGCGACACAGCCACCGAGTTGGCTGTGTCCAGCGAGAACACGAGCGTCGCAGCCGCCGTGAACGTGCACACCACCCCGTGCGCCGCGTTCAGCGTCACAATGTGATTCTTGCCGCTCGCTCCCGCGGGTACCGCGTTCAGGCACATCGTCCACACCGCGCTCCACACCGCCGTCAGCACGGCGAATCGCTGCATGCGAGCGTCCAGCACCGCCTCCATGGCCCTCGCTCGCTCCTTGGGGTCAAACGACGTGTCGACCTCCTCGGCGATGAGTCCGCGAATGAGGTGGCAGGCAATCCTAGAAGATCTCCAAAGAAAATCACTCAACTAGAAAGCAATTATTGTCCCTAAACTGACTAGAACAATAATATGAATCAATGGTTTCAAACGTAATATAGAGATACCGGTGAATACCGTCGCCCTTTTCCGATACCGATACCTCAGTATTGGGTCGAGTATTTTTTGGCGGGGGAGGCTAGTCGACGCGCCAAAACTTAAAAGCCTCCGCTGGCCGCCCCTTTGATACATTCCCACGTCCCTGACCGTTCCCGACGGCGGCGATGGAGCTGCAACAGCTGGAGCGCATCGAGCGCCACGTGCGCTCGCTTGAGTCGGCGTACGAGCGCGAGCGGCAGCAGCGCGACCACTTGGAGAAGAAGTACGCGCGCCTGAAGCGTCGATTCATCCGGCTCGAGCGCTCTCACACCAAGCTGCTACTCGAGACCCATGCGGTGCGCTCTCCCGTGCTGCCTTCGCTCGTCATGCTGCTGCTAACCGCTCTTCTTTTTTCATGCATGAATTCGCTGCATAGGCTGGGAGCAATGCGCCTGAAGCGTCCATGCCGCGATCTCCCGAAGCGGTAAGCGCTGGAATCTCAACCGTCGCTCCCCGCTTCAGATCCAATGACTCATAACGTGTCCATCACTCTTCATTGCCTATGCAGACATCAGACTTGATCGACCTGACGAGCCCAACCGTGCGGCGCAGTCCGAGCCAGGAGTTGCGTGCTGCCTGGCCCTCCACTCCAACGTCGAGCGGAGGGTTGGTTGACAGGCGAAGCTCACGGCCGTCGGCCAGGCGAACGCTGCCCGAAGACGATATTTGCGGCGAGAGCCCCCGTTCGGCCGACCGCACCGAGCAGATCGAGCGCCCGCTGCGGTTCGCTCGCACGGACTCGATGCAGTCGGCCACGAGTCGTAGCCGCCGCCAGCTAGACTTCCTGTGGAACCGAGACCCAGCGCCACAGCCTCCGTTGTCCACTCTGCCTCGCCCGTCTGAACGGACTGTGACGTCTTCGTCTACACCAACGGAGCCGCCGCTGCTGCCGCGACCTCTTCCTCGACGTATCGCACAGTCTCCCGAACGGAGAATTTCAACTCCCACCCGAGAATCGTCTCCGATGACCCACAGATCTAGCACCGACTCGGATAACGAGCGCCTACACCAACAGCGGCCTTTGTCGTCAGCATGGTCGTTCTCACTGTCGGAGCGCTCGCCGCCCCCGTCGCGTGGTCGATCCATCTCATCGTCATCTTCAACTGCCCGCGCCTCGTCGTCGCCCTCGCCCTCCCTGTCCCCAATGCATCGCGACGATGATGAAGCCGCGTCTCTCGCATTGGCGCGGTACCTTCAGGAGCAAGAGGTAACCTTTAGATGTGTCTTGTGATGTTATTGTTGCTGTTGCATATGATGTGCACTAACTGTCGTCCGGCCATGATGTTATGTAGAACATCGCAGCGTATGAAGAGTACGAAAGCCGGCTTCGACGCGTTCGCGAGCAGCTACCGTTCCACGAAGAGGGAAGCCCCGCCAGGTTTACCTCTGCTGTTGCGTACTCGAGGGATCGACAGGAGCCGCGACTGTCGTCGGCGCTGCTGGCGCAGCCAAACGACATTGACCCGGACAACATGACGTACGAGGAGCTGCTGCAGCTCGGTGAGCAGGTGGGCGACGTCAAGAAGGAGCGGTGGCGGCAGATGGCTGTGCAGGTCATCTCCAGTCTTCCCACTCACCGTTGGAGTGGCGACAACCAGGCCGATGTGTCGTATGTTGCCAGTTGTTGAGATTCCGTGACGCGTTGAGGTGCTGACGCATTAATGCCTCTACAGGTGCATCATCTGTCAGTGCTCCTTCGAGCACAACGACATGGCGCTCACGCTTCCCTGCGCGCACGTCTTTCACGAAGGTGCGCGTCATCTTGTCACTCTCACATGGGAGTTTTGACCAGTTTGACTCTCAAGGTGCTGGTGCTTTATGTCTACAGAGTGCGTTGAGGGCTGGATCCGGGAGAACAATAGCTGCCCGCTGTGTAAACTAGAGATCGCGGACGTGTAAGATGGTCATGCTGCGCACCATAGCACGCCGTCTTGGCTGGGGAATCAATGGGAGACGCCAACTGGAACTCTTTCGAGCTCTCTCGCTATGCATACAGTACAAAGTGTTGCATCTATTCGTTGTGGGGGTCCGAACTATACTACGCCTTGAATCGAAATCGGTCCAGCCAGTTGCCGCTTGGAACCTGCTTCGCCTTGGCAACAGGAGCCGCACTCTCGCCAGCAGACTCCTCACTGAGGGAGTCGCCGTCGTCATGCTGGTTGTCCTTGGTGAGGTTTGGCTGATCACTAGGCTGTTTCGGCCCCGCCTCCGCTTCTGGTTCATTACAGTGCGTCGTCTTCGACTCGTCACTCGCGCGAATGGCAGGCGCGTGGTAGCTGACCGTACGAAGCTTCTTCGCGCCAGGGCGACGACTGGAAAAAGCTCCCATGCCGCCACGCTTCACGCCGCTAGACTTCTGCTGCCGCGCACCAGCACGCATCATGCGCGCGAACGCATTCTCCTTGACTACCGGGGCTGCTGGTACACTAAGCGTCGCTGCCTTCTGGTCCTTGGCGGGCGGTGGCGAGCAGTTCTCTTTGTTGGTGTAGGGTACGGATACTGCCGTGCCGATCGCCTTCTTCTCCGATGGCTCGAACGAGATGCTCTTGGAGACATCGATGTCGGCCGGGTCCTGGCTCTCGAAAGTATCCATCTCGCTGGCCACGAGACTGGACGAGCTGCTCTTCTTCTCGAGTTCGTTCGGGGGCGACATCTTCTTGGAGTCCGAAGCGAAGAAGCGGCTGATTAGAGGTGAGCTCGTACTCGGCGCTCCGTTATTGGAAACCGGCGTGCTGCCAGACGACGAGAGCGCCTGCAGTAAGCCTGTCCGAGGCTGGGCACTAAGTGACCGAGGGAACTTGCGTTTCCACAGTGGAGAAGCTCGACTTGTGCTGCTTGGCTTGGGATTTGCAGGCGCACTGCCGTTGGAAGCGGCGTAGCGGCTGAACATCCGTGGGTCTAGAAGCTGCGGTTGCTGACGCGAAGGCGGGGAAGCAGCCAGCGGCCGTGGCACTTGTTGCCCAGAAGGTCGTCCATCCGTCGAGAACACCGTCATGGAGATTGGGTCCATGTCGCCGACTGCGATCGCGGTAGCGACGTCGTCGCTCAGCATTGGACCAAGGAAATCCATGTCCATCTCCAACACGTCGGCTGGAGCAGGGGTCAACGGCACGAGCCGCTGATATCGACACCCAAACACACATTGGTTAGCTACTGCATCACGTCAGACGGACTTGGCACTGCTTACCTTGGTGCTGGGGTCGTACACGCGCTGGTGAAGGAATGTCAGGCGGGCGCGCTTGAAATCCTCCTCGTACGTGAGCGGGATGTGAACCTTGCCCTCCAGCCGAAGTGCGCGGACAACCTACCAGCAGTTGAAATGCATCCCACACGATTAGCACAAGGTTGCCTGTCACGAAAGTTGATAACGTATTCGTCATGCAGACCTTGGTGAAGTTGCCATGCTGTTTGATGGCTGTGTACGCCTTCTTGAGCCCGAACCCGGGAATGCTCGGCAAGTAGTCACACCCGGACAGGATGCACATCTCCAAGAACTGTAGCCACCGGATGCGAGCGTGCGAGTCAGCAACTAGAGTACACCACCCATCATACTTCCGAGTTGTACCATTTGGTCGGTGAACATGTGGAAGATGAGCCCCTTGTTCTTCTTGAGGTTCTGCGTGCGGATCTCCTGCGCGACACCGTCGCGGTCCATCTTGAACAGCACCGTGTGGCAACCGAAGGGAAGGCAGTCCGAGTCCTCGGTGATGACGCCGTCTGCTAGCCCGTTCTTCATTAGGAAAGCGAGCTGCGCGTCCGCCTCATACGGTGCCACCACGTAGCGCACGCCCCGTGCCTTTAGTACCTGGTAGCAGCGAAAACAAGAGCGTGAGTTGGTTTCACGGCTAGGAAGGAGCTGGCAGAGATGGCGCCGAACCTGGATCACTCGGTGGGCCATGAAGGGCGACACGTCGGCCGCGCGCACGAAGCACTTGCGCGCCTCGGCAAAGTTGCGGCTGTTATAGTGCTGCACACCGAGCTCGCGGTTCTTCTGGCGCGACCTGTCATGTCAGAGGACCGATCAGAATGAGCGCGCGAAACCAGGATCAGGGATGACGGTGCACGTACTTGCGGCGCTCCTCCTCAGTGCCCTTCTTCATGGGCAGCGGGCCGCCGTCGAACACGACGTACGGCGTGATTTGGTTCTGCTGCAGCGCCGTGATTCTCTCCATGAAGTACGAGATGTATCTGCACACACCGAACGCGTCAGTCTCCTAGTGACAAGCACGAGGAGGCAAAGCACGCGGATAAGACGCACTTGTCGGTCGGTCTTCCGAGGCAAATCTCTTCGCTGCACGAGTAGATGGCGCGGTGGAGCCTAATATCCCGTCCCAGAACACCATTAGCCCCAAACAGAGTTATGTCCGGGTCGGGAGAGGAGCACAGCGTCGCGTACCAGCAGTAGCCGTCGATGGCGAGCGTCTTGCCGCGGTACTCGTCGATCCCCTTGGCCTCCGTGATGCTCTTGAGCACCGGCAGCAGCCCCGAGATGCCCATCTCCGCCTCGCACGCCGCCCTGGCGACGCGCAGCCGTACAGACGAGCGGGTAAAGCGGGTGAGGGCGTCTGTTCCGCGGACTTCTTCTCGCCTCGGCTTTTTCGGTATCGGGCACCTACTGTCGTCTATTGACTGCCGTCTACTATACCAGCGCGAGACGAACGCCCCCAGCAGGAAAATGGCGCGAACTGCTTCGATTGTGAATCAAACGTTTAATTAAACATAAGTATACGCTCAATAAAACAAGCATTTGTTTGATTGAGGAAGAGGGTGCAGTGCGGGCAAATATTATACTGCCACCTCGAAAAGTGGCCGGATTTTGGCCAATTAGACGCTTTTGAAGGCGATTTTAGGACCAATGAAACGAGCACAACGAAACGAGTCGAATGCAGGTCGAATCGCTGCCATCCGACC